>OZ026614.1:76305205-76350205 GCA_964020975.1 Hermodice carunculata | reverse complement strand
GAAGTTGCAATGGTCAACAACCCCCTAATAGAAGTTGGAATGACATCTCTATTATTATTGTGTTGAAGATATTCAAGATTGAAAATTTCAAATACTGCTAATTAGCATAATTTAAATTGCTACAACTTTTGTTTTAGATTCATTACATGCGCAATGGTCAATAACCCCCTAGTAGAAGTTAAATGACATCCCTATCCATAATAGTTTTGAAGATGTACAAGTTTTAAAATTTCAAATGCTGCTAATTAGCATAATTTAAATTGCTACAGCTTTTTGTTTAAAGTTCATTAGATGAGCAATTGTCAATAACCCCCTAGTAGAAGTTGGGATGACATCTTTATCCATTATACTTTTGAAGATATTCCAGATTTAAAATTTCAAATGCCACTTACTTGCATAATTTTAAACATCATCACTTCTCTGTATAAAAAGGTCCAATCCTTGTATGGAGGTACAATCATGCCAAGTTTGGAGTTTCTGTGTATAATAGTGTCCGAGAAAAGCGCCGGACAAATTTGCTGATAAAGACGAGAGAAGGAAAGAAAGAAAGAAAGAAAGAAAGAAAGAAAGAAAGAAAGAAAGAAAGAAAGAAACTTTCAAAGGGCCAAATGACGTTGACCTTTGCCCTTTTAAGGTTACATGTTCTTTTAAAAATGTGCAGTGTTGCAATACCTACAACTTGAGTTCAACATGATTGGAATTGGATGGAAATTGGCCGTGTTATGGCTGGAAGAAACTTTCAAAGGTCCAACTGACCTTGACCTTTGACCTTTAGACGTCACATGCAAGTTTTAAAAATGTACAGTGTTACAATAGCTGCAGTTCGAGCCCAACATGATCAAAATTGGATAAAAATTGACCAAGTTATGGCTAGAAGAAAGCCACCATCGAAAGTGGCCTCTGACCTTGAGATGACCTCTACATGAAGTGAACCTTGACCTCAAAAATGATATTTGGGCCTAAAATTGATCTTTGACCTTGGCATGACCTTGACATTTGAGATGACTTTTGCCTTGCTATGAATGAACTCCTATACACTCGGAACCACATCTACTATAGTATATAAGATATTGAAGATTTAAAACTTTAATTAGCCCTCATTTGCATAATTTTGAAAAGCATGACCTCTCATTATAAAAAGGCGAGACTTCATCTATGGAAGTATAATTGTGCCAAGTTTGGAGTTTCTACGTGTAACACTTTTCAAATGAAATGGACAAATTTGTCTGTAAAGAAGCGAGAAAGAAAGAAAGAAAGAAAGAAATCCTAGAAAAACAATATATCTGTGTTAATACAATATTCCATAACATAGGAGTAGAAGTTGGAATGGCATCTCTCTCTATTATAGCTTTGAAGTTATTCAAGATTAAAAAATTCTAATGGTGCTATTTAGCATAATTTAATTTGCTACAACTTTTATTTTTAATTCAATAGGTACGCAACGGTCAACAACCCCCTGGTAGAAGTTGGAATGACATCTTCATCTATTATTGTGTTGAAGATATTCAAGATTGAAAATTTCGAATACTGCTTATTAGCATAATCTAAATTGCTGCAACTTTTGCTTTAGATTCATTAGATGTGCAAGGATCAATAACCCCCTATCAGAAGTTCAAATGACATCTCTATCTATTATAGCTTTGAAGATGTACAAGTTTTAAAAAAGAAAGAAAGAATTCCAGGAAAAACAGAAAAGTGTGTGTTGGGGACACACACACTTTAATAAAAGAATGGTACAACTGCAGATATGATCCCGGGTCCCTGGTATGGTTTATGAAGGTTAGAATAATACAGTATGTACAACGAGCTATCCAGGTGTTAGGAATCAAGTATCATCTTCAAGCACCAGGGTACTGTGTGGTGGACACGGTCCTGCCACAGTACCTAGAAGCGCCCAACAGTACAAAACATATGTTGCAACATTTTTTTGAAGCTTTTCAATGCCTGGATATCACGGAGAGTATTCCAAATCTTGGAACCAGTAGCATTTGAAGGATTTGGGTGGGAAGTGCCAAGGGAGAAATTGCTGGCATTAGCTGAGCGGGTATTGTAACAAGAACGAATACAGAATATAGCGGGAAGAGATTTTTGAGGTAATCTGGAGTTCTGTTGTTAGCAATTCTTCTACATCAAAATATCATGATTGTATGAGAATCTTGGTTTGATATTCATCCATTTGATAGTGTCCAGCATATCCGTGATATACGTTCAAGGCGCACAGTCTAACATTATCCACATTGCCCCTTCTGCATTCTCTGTAATTTTATCAAGTCCAGCTTTCGGATGCTTTTGTCTCAGACAGTGCTGCAATAGTCGATAGGGGGCGCTATGGGTGTGTTGTTAAGGATGACCCGAACACTGGTTGATATAAATTTGGCTGCACCAGAGAACATACCAACTGCCAGTTTAACCTTGCTCATAACCGTATTAAAATAATCATAAATTGAATCTCGAGTCAATTTATACGCCAAGGTTTTGCAAGAGTCACACTGGGTGATAGGTTCGCCATCCAAAGTCATATCTAAATTAAAAAAGTGTGGCTTTGTTGCTAATAAGCAAGCTGTTTGTTTTGTCCAGATACAGACTAAGCTTTCTGTTTTAGAACATGAAGCTACTTAAGAGAGGTGTTCTCTTAGAACATGGGATATGGGTGGTTTTCGGAAATATATTGTCCGAGAAACGCGCCGGACAAATTTGGCCGTAAAGAAGAAAGAAAGAAAGAAAGAAAGAAAGAAAGAAAGAAAGAAAGAAAGAAAGAAAGAAAGAAAGAAAGAAAGAAACAAACAAACAAACAAAGAGAGAGAGGGATCGGGAGAAAGAAAGGAAGAAAGAAAGAAAGAAAGAAAGGAAGGAAGGAAGGAAGGAAGGAAGGACGGAAGGAAGGAAGGAAGGAAGGAAGGAAGAAGAATTCTTGAAAAAACAAAATGCCTGCCCCCAGACATATATATTTGAAACAAACACCAATGTCATTCATGTGAAGCAAAACGAGAAGCGACCCAAGAATCGAGGCCGCGGGGATGCCAATTGTTATGAGCTTGGCTTCAGAGAGATTACTATTGATGCTTGAGGCTTAGTTGCCTATAGGGTAGATCTGGGTTAGTTCTAAATTTGCCTAAAGGTGGTGCTGCCCATCCTGTTCATGGTTGACCGCCCACACCTTATGGTCACTTTCCATGACTTTCACTTTTTCTCCATAGATTAACAAGGAATTAGCACATATAAATTTACCTCTCTACATGTTGTCAATTAAGCATTAAACTTTCATTTTATCACACCTGGGTGCATTTGAAAGATAACAATATGTACTTCGGGTAGATTAAAAGATGATAATTCCAAAAATTGTCCTCATATGCAGGGTGAAAATTTCAGGTTCACTGTAATGTAATGGCCATAAATGGGCTTTGTTGACCCGCCTGACCTCAAATGGTATGGGTTGCCAGGTGTCCCAAACATGCATCATGAGAACAAAAGGCTGTGTGTCAAGAAATTTTACCAACCCAGATCACCCCTGAAGTAGATCTTGAACCATTCAAATTCTGTGTATTTGTAGGAAGCATAGTAATTAATGTTTGTTTAAGAGGTTGGCATGGTCAAAGGTGTCGAAGGCTTTACGCAAAGCAAGAGTCCTTAGTCCACCACAGTTTCCCTGCGCAATCCCATGGAATGCAAATGCGGTGAAATTGCGAAGAGAAGTCTTTGTTGGTGGTTCAGATATAAAACCACATCGATGAGAGACTAAGATGTTATGCTTGGATAAATATTCATATACCTAATTATAGACTGTACGCTCTAAAAGTTCAAAGACAACTGGTAAAATTGATACGGTCTAGAGTTATTTGGGTCAGTTTTGGGCCTTTTCTAATGATTGCCGAAAAACGAGCCATCCTCCATGCATCTGGCAAAAAAACAAGTTCCAATGATTTGTTGAAAATAAAGGTCAGTCTGTCAGACACAGCTGTGAAGCTATCTTTAACAGTCTAGCCTGTATATTGTCAAGGCCTGTGTTTTTTTCCCTTGCCATTTCACCTAGAAGTTTAGATACATCGAAAGAAGACATTCAAGTAAATTGAAATCTGACTGGAAAATGCAGAAACAACCTAATAACATAATCTACGGCAGAAATATTTGTCGACGAAATTTACTGTGAGGAGTTGAGGTAATTTCTATGAAATATTTATTTAAATATTCAGCAATTTGTTGGAAATTTGAGATTAACCCGTATCGTTAATGTACAACAAAGTTATAGGACTATGGCAGGGTTTGAGGTAGCAATTTCTTTGGCAATTTGCACCCCCCCCCCCCAACTGGCATGGTTTTCCTTTGTACGATTGGTATAATATTCAATTTTTGCTTTTCGAACCATCGAGGTAATTTTATTCTTAATTAAGTTTACGGTATTTATCCGAGTCATCACCTTTACCAATTTTTTTTAACCTTGGCATAAAATAGATCTCTTATTTTCTTCGACGGGTAAAGAACTAATTTCTCACCATCAAGTGTTGAACAAGTATGGAGGCTGCGAGAACCGCGGACTTTGACAAGTATAGAAAAAGGCCACAACACTCTCTGCTCAGACCTTAGCTCAGACCTCCACCCTCCCCCCCACCCCCCACCCCGAAAAATAGACAAATATTATCCCAAAATATCAGAAAGATCAGTCATGCCTGCTTTTTTTCATTTGGCGTGGAAAGTGTGAACGGGAATCTCTGGTAAGGACAACGGTAAAAGCCACGAACATAAATGGAGGCTTGCCGAAATTAATATTTTTCTTTATCTTTTCCTGTCCCATTTTATCCTTCTGTGCCTCAAAATCTTTAATTTGAAGTCTGATGCAAAGTTTCATTAAGGAATGAGTATTTAATCCAGTACATGACAATAAGCTTTTTCTTGGAGATTTAAACATTGATTTGTTAAGAATTAACCTAAGGGAGAAATATTCTGAATTTCTGGACTGTATGCTGAATAATGCCTTTTGGCCACATATTACATTACCAACCCGGTTTTCAATGAGACGGGCAACTTTAATTGACAATATTTTCTGCAACCTTTCCCATTCGAAAAAGGCTAGTTTGTCTGGTATTATTGTATCGAACCTGTCAGACCATTTACCTTATTTTATCTGTTTGGATCAAAAGCTAAATCTGCAACATTCACCAAAATACATTAAAGTTGAAACCAAAGATAGTCAGTCTATACTAAATTTTGTACAGGAGATCAGTAGTATTAACTTCATAATGGTCTTAGATTCCTAAACACATGCTGATCCCAACATAAATTACAATAAGCTACAAAACGTTGTCATACATGCTAAAAATAAACACCTTCCGGTCAAAACTGTCAAATTTAACAAATACAAACATAAGCGATCCCCCTGGATAATAAATGGTATACTAAGATCTCTTAAATTTCGAGATAATTTACATAAATCACTCAAATGTACTATGATTGATACACCTTTGTATTATACCCGCAAACATAACTTAAGAGTGCATGTATAATCAAATACTTGACCGTAATATCCGCTCCTTAAAGAAAGAATATTATTGCCGTCAATTTGAAAACTTTAAAAATGATACCAAAAAGACTTGGGACGTAATAAGATCCGTTCTTCATATGAATAAAAATAAAAAAGATTTCCCTTCTTTCTTCATCATAAACAACTTAAAGGTAACAAGCAAATGTGAAATTGCCGAACGTTTTAATTCCGTCTTTGCAAGCATTGGTTCAAAGCTTGCAACCAAAGCCAGTACACGAAATATTACCGACTTTTCCATTTATCTAACTGACCAAATTGAGCATAGTTTTTCTTTCTCCCCGGTAACTGCAAGCGATATTGAGAAAACTATTAACAAATTAAAACCTAAAACTAGTAAGGGAATGAAAATATTTCTGTAAAACTCTTAAAATACATTAGTGGTCCTTTAGCTTTTCCTCTAACTCGCATTATTAATTAATCATTCAACACTGAAATTTTTCCAGATAAACTGTAAATTGCGAAAGTGATGCCTGTATGTAAAAAGGATGATGAACAAACTCTTGATGACTATAGGCCTATATCTCTTTTACCAGCTTTCTCTAAAATCTTTGAGAAAGCTTACAACCAACTTTATTCACACTTTATTACACATTCTTTACTCCACTTAAGCCAGCATGGCTTTCGGAAATTACACTCAACAGAAACGGCTGCTCTTGAATTCGTTGATAGAATTCATAAAGTCTTAGACTCTGAGGAATTACCCGTTGCTATTTTTTAGACCTGTCAAAGGCGTTCGATACTCTCGATCATAACATTCTTCTCCGGAAATTGAGCTACTATGGTGTTACTGGTCTTTCTTTGCACTGGTTTGAAAATTATCTGCAGAATAGGTTTCAATATGTTTGTTTGAATGATGCGCGTTCAACGTTTTTACCAACGAATTGTGGAGTTCCACATGGGTCCATTCTCGGACCCCTTCTCTTTCTCATTTATGTAAATGACATGCATAAAGCATCTTTTAAATTTGATTCCATTTATTACGCTGATGATACTACTTTAGTAAGTTCATTATGCTATTTTAACCAAACAACATCTCCAAACGAAGAGTGTATATCTGCCAATGTTAATTTGGAATTAGATAAAGTGTATAAACGGTTGTCTGCTAACAGGTTGTCTTTGAATATTTCTAAAACAAAATACATGATATTTCGATTCCCGCAACGCAAAATTGTCCAAAATTTTACTTTCCGTATTGCCAACACAGTCATTGAAAAAGTTTGCCATTTTGACTTTCTTGGGGTACTCATTGATGAAACTTTAAGTTGGAAGAATCATAACAATAAAATCGCAACTAAACTCTCCAGAATTGTCGGCCTTTTAAGTAAAGTTCGCAATTTTCTGCCCTTGAAAGCACTCCTTACGATCTACAATGCTCTATTTCTCCCGCATCTCAACTACTCAATTCTCGCCTGGGGTTATAGATGTGATAGGATAAACAAACTTCAAAAACAAGCCATACGTACAATATGCTTCGCTACTTTCAATGCCCATGCTGAGCCCCTATTTAAAAAATTGAATATTCTCAAATTAGGTGATTTGATGCATTCCAGGGCACTTAAATTCTTTTACCGATATCGTAAAAATGAATTACCTGAATATTTCAACCAAATGTTCTCACCTTTACCTGTATCTCACCCTTATCCTACCCGCAATCGTAATATTCCCCGCTACCCAGTCCCATCCCACAATCTTACTAAAAAACGCATCCGAGTCTTTATTCCCACAGTACTTGATAACACACCTAACTCTGTAAAAGACAAAATAAACACTCATTCATACTCTGGTTTTTCTCTATACCTTAAATCATATTTAATCTCTCAATATTCCGACATTTGCACCGTTACTGATTGCCATGCCTGCAATCAATGATCAGATTATTTTGTGATTTTCTACCATTGTATATGTTTGACTGCTTTCATTCTTACGAACAATTATTTTATACGACATGTTATGTAATTCATGTTTTCTTACCCTCATGTTTATTAGTTACATAATACCTTACTAATTCTCATTTTACTTTGTTATATTCTTGTTTGAGTAAACGATTGTCTTTTGGTTATTTGAAGTTATCTGGAGTTGCAATGTTGAAATTTTGTTTAAACACCACACCACAGGTGGCCCCAGCGTTAGCGGATCTATGCATCCTTAGCTGGGGTCATCCTGACCTCGTTATTGCATTGCTGCATTGTACTATGTTACTTTTTTCTTTTGGTCAAATAAAACTGCTCTGACTCTGACTCTTTAAGGAAATATACATATTCTCATTGCGATAAAAGGAATAGAATTTACCGGAAATAAGGATGTGCGTATTTTCTCAACATTTGGAATAAAATCTCTTATTGGCTTACACACAAACATTTACATATCCACATCTATTACAAAGAAAAACATTTAATTTAATAAGACTATCTAAAAGAAGTGTTTAGACACAGTTTTTGGTCATCGTGGAGTGTTGCCACTAGGACAGGCATGTACTTGCTTGGTTCTACTATTTCCTGCCTTATACATCTGAAGACGTACTTTGCAGCAGGTTGCAAAGATACAAATAATTAATATGACACAGGTGGGGCAAATGAGACCACGATTGTGAGTTAAACCTAAATAAGGTGCTATGAAGTCCCAACATATTTCCATTTCTGTCTCTGCAGCCGATTTTTACCATCACCCGCAAAGTAACTGATGCTTAGTGGCTGTCCAAGTGCCTTTAGCTCTAATTTGTCGACCTAGAAACACTTCATCGTTTTGTTAATTTTCAATTGAGTACACAGAGTGCTCCTTTCAAACTACTTCCTCGAGATAGGATACTTTCCGACATTAAAATGGTGACCTCCCGGTATAACGGACAACGAGAAATTGAAAATTTATTAAAAACACGCCCCATCTTTTACTTTAAGTTGCAACGGATTAATTCTTGGCCTCACATCAGTTTCTTCAAGTAAATTTCTTCAATATCCAGTGACAAGTATAAATTTAAAGATAGATTGTGATTATTTTTTTCATCATTTTCTTGCAGTGTCAAAAGTGTATAATAACATACCCCGTCCATAGGATACGCAGCATGACTCGTCTTGAGACCTGAACTTATATTAAAGAAGTATTACCAATAGGCTGCCTTGATTAAATTTAATCAAGTTCCAGACAGGTTGAATTTGTACCGTGTGTAAATTGGGAATGTAGAGGGTTTACATCAAATGTATAGAAAATGCATATGATAGTGAGCACACTTTGGTAGTTTTATTCTTGACCGGACCTCAGCGGTGGGGAGGCTGGGCTTGCTTTCTGCAATGGGGCAATGCGCGGTGCAGGTGATGCCGCTGATCACCTGGTTGCTTCGCTTTCAAGTGTTGACGCTTGGGATATAAACAATTCCATCCGATTTAATCGGCCAGGAGCTGCTAAATGCAACGAGAAGTGGTATGTCGTGAAAATTAGGCCTCCAAGCATCCGCCCTACCTCACTATACATTTTTTTTCGAAATGAATAGCAGCACCAAATACCCACCTTAATCCAAACCGCTGTCGATGGTTTTTTTTTCTTTGTTTTTGTTTTTGTTTTTTGTTTTTTTTTTTTTTGTTTGTTTGTTTTTTTTTTTTGTTTTTTTGTTTGTTTTTGTTTTTTGTTTTTTTGTTTGTTTTTTTTTTGTGTGTGTTTGTTTTTTTTGTGTGTGTTTTTTGTTTTGTTCTTGTTTTTGTTTTTGTTTGTTTGGGGATTTTTTCGGGGTTTTTGTTGTTGTTTTTATCGTTTTTTGGTTTTTGTTTTGTTTTGTTTTGTTTTGTTTTGATATGAGAGAGACTTGAGAGGTTTTAATCCTCCTTTTTGTTGGTTTTGTACAATTAGAAGTTTTCAGAATTATTACTGCCATCAAAATACCTTGCCCTCATGCGGTCTAAAACAAAAAGTCGAAATTTCTCGTGTCTTTTTTTCCTGGTGATTTTGATTTCAGCGAATGGCTGTATCTTACACGTGCACATAACTCAGGACTTGTAACTGAAATTTTACGTATAGAGTTTGAAAAGTGAACTGGTAAAATGGGTGGTTTCACCTACCTAACGTAAAATTTAGCACGTCACCGAAATTTCCCTTTGTTCCGTATATTTAAGTTAGCGGCCAATGACATTATGTGGACAAAAAAACCTTTGATGAAAACCTTTTCCCTGGTGAACGTTTTACACAAAGTAAATTAAGAGATCCAAGCTCAATGTCAAATATGTATGGCCACTTCCAAAAGGTCTGTTTGTTCGTTCTTTCGTTTGGAATTTCTGCGTGTTTGGAATCTCAGACATCGTAAGGCCATCTGACCTGTCCTGGCTCCACAGTCTACAATGCACTAAAGATGCAGTATAATGTTTCATCTTATGTTTGCCTAGCGACATCGGCATTTCTTTTTTTATCCGGATCGTGGCCTCATAAAAAATACACTTTGGTCATTGCTTGAAAAGTTGTGGACCGATGTGCGCGCTGTTTTGCTGCATGGATAGCTGAACTCAGGGCACACCCGTGTCTCCTTGATATGGTCATAGAGCCTTAAATCTAACACACCAAACTGTTTGAGATGGCAGGCCCAACTCTTTTACACAGAATAGCGATGTCTCGGGCGTATCAAAAATTATATAGTCAAGTTTAGCACCCTGATGCTTGGTGATTGACCTTGACCTATGTCCTCAAAGTCACAACATTCCTTATATAAAAAGAGTTACAATCATTCATTATACCAAAAAAAAGTGAATATCATAGCCATAGTCATTAAAAACAGCATTTGTTCATCATTCTGCTCTTTTCCCAGGCCAGAACCCCTGCTGATTCTGTTTTCCAAGATGTCTTTACATCGGAATTCGCAAACTTAAATTCAATTTATACAAGATACATGTATATGGAAATAGCGTCTTGGACATACTTTCCTCCGGCCATGACCTATTTCCAAAACAAAAAACAAAACAAACAAAAACAAAAACAAAACAAAACAAAAAAAAAAAAAAAAAAAAAAACAAACAAAACAAAAAAAACCAACAAGAATAAAAAATCCACTGTATTTTTGTCTATAACTCGAAACCGCACATGAAATGATGTGCATGATACTGAGCTCTATGAATAGCTACATCGAAAAGCTTGAAAGATCAGGTGACATAGCGTACGTAAAACATCCATAATTTTTTAATCATTACGTATCAATATCATTGTTTTGATATTGACAGGTAATGGTGTCACCACTATTTCCTATATTCTTGCTCATTGGTCCGTTGGTATTCTTACCAAAATACATGTCTGCTCCGTGCAGGTATACATTGAAAGTGACGATTGAAGGTTAATTTTCAACAAAAAGGGAAGCGGGGTCTTGGGGAGGCCTTTTCTCTGTGATCACTCACAATCAATGTCATCTAGCCCATAATGTTGCCGGAAGAAAACTTCACAGTCACAACCCTGGCAAATTGTTTTGATTGCATTAAAAAATTTGCAAGCAGTTTGAGACTCGCTTTTCCTATGGTTAATTCTTTCTCGACTTCAACAATGCTTTTGAGATGACTGATCTACACATGTTGACGCTGAAATGCAAAATGTTATCCTGTTTCAGACATTTAATGTTGATTCAATTCACGCCCATCCGACCGGTACCAACAAATCATGATTGATTGTGAGCTTTCTAAAGCCAAGGTTTGGACCGGTTCTGTTCATTAAATATCTAAATAAGATGTCCTCGGTCTTCCCAAACTGCAATATTTCACCACAAACACATAACAATGTGCTCTCTACCTATCTTTCAGAGACCCTGCTGAGCAAATAAGAATTCTGAAAGATGATGTTCACGCTTTCTCCACATGATTCTGATCAAATTATAAGTCTAAACATACTGCGTATTATCGCACTTGGCACATCAGACCCCCTGCCCCCCCCCCCCCCCCCAATCGTCAGCTGGATACTGGACGGAATAGCGTTACTTACTATGCAATATGCGCAGCTTATCAGTATGCTGACGTTTGGAGATCTTAGTACTCAGTCAGCATTATTTGGTGCTTTCTCATCGTGATACGACATAAGTTTTATCGGCGAGGCGCAATCGTTTTATTAGGTATACACACTGTTGTACCGTTGCCTCAACAGCATCTTATCGTTGTCAAGATGCGATACTTACATCGGTAATATGTTTGTAAAAAAATTGAAAGATTTCAGATGTAATTTCAACGGGGAACAACAATGGGAAGGTATCAAATCAAGCGATTTTTTACTGACGGGGTACCATTAAAGGGTTTAAACCTGGCAGTTAACTGTGTGCGCAAATATTTTAACATTTACTGTGTTTTACGGCCAGTTTATACATTTACGCTTACTAAAACAGCAGGTCTGTACGTAGGCACCTACGCATCGTCTCGGTGACTACCCCAAAAGACTTTGTATGCATATTCTAGACTCAAGGAATTGAATACATATTGGAAGAGAGTTCTGAAAATAGATCGCTCTATGCATGTGTGATCATGACAAACTCGTTTTCCAAGCTTTCAATTTCTTTTCATACATACCATGTTGTATTGAACGAGTTGCGATTTCATTTTTTTTTTAGCTTGGTGTTTTCCAAAAATGTTTATAATGCCGCTCCGAAAGGGTTTAACACTTCTCATTTGATATTTAGTATTTTTTGATTATGTAATGTTTGTTTATAATGGTAAAATACTTGCATGGAGCGTCTTGATTTCGCGGTTGAAATTTTATTTTATTTCTTTGTTTCGTGGACGGAAAGCGGTACACAATTTACAAAATTATAAGAATAAATCGCAAAATCGAAGGCCCGCAATAAAGTTGGAAAGCTATCGCAACTCTCTAGACAAAATCGAATATTTCAGAGGATTCTCAGAGGGATGGGGAGTGTACACTTTAAAATGGGACGGTGCAATAAGGTGAAACGGTACAGGCAATTTTCTTGATTTTGCTACCGTGAATTAATATACATTCAACATACACAGGTACAACACCAGGTCCAAACAACTGATATTGAAAAATATATTTGAGGGATATGGCAATTATGTGATTCTTTAAAATCTACAACTAGCATGTATTTTGCAGTGTGCATTTGTTTTTCCTCATTGAAATCTTGCACGGACATTTTATCATTAATGTATGTATTTTGCACATTTCGCCCCACAGAAGGCGCGTCTGTGTCAATAACATTTTGTATCTTTGCAATACCTTTTGTTGGTATATCGTAAGTTACAAAATGAACTTTTTTCAGTTTGTGTGGCCTAGGATTATTTGATAGCTTTCATTGGCGAATATTACCAATTTTGTCCAGGGACCTATAATGTTCCCGCCTGCCGTGGCATTTCTTCCATTTTTTTGCGCCGGACGTTGGATTACTTGATTTTGTGAATTCGTGGATTTTCTCATATAATAAACAGAAAGCAGATTTTCAATTTGGTTAATAATGGCTTTTATTTTTTTTGTTGCACAAAATGGATAAACATACAACTGTCCAATTTAGTAGACCGAATATATGGAAGATTGCGCCAACATGTAAAAAATATAATACCTTACTACGTGTTGTGGACAAAATGGACAGTAATGTGCACACAATAATTGTAAGACCTTTTGATTTGGGGCAGAGAATTGAATAGCATACTGGTTTTCTGGAATATATTAGGTTCACCACCAATCGCTTCGGCGATTCATTTCTCCCGTCTGCTATTAAATTATGGAATAACCTCCCGGTTGATGCTCGTCTCACCAATTCCCTGCCGCAGTTTAAATCTAAATCAAATCTATTACTCTTAAGAGTTGACAAAAAGCCCACATACTTTAAACATGGAAGTCGTTTCCTAAACATATGCCACACGCAGCTACGTCTTAACTTCTCTGTTTTAAATGCCCATCTACATCATGTCAATATCCTTCCAGCCTCAACGTGTGCATGCTCTCATACCACTGAAGATACGAAACATTACCTTTTGTTCTGCCCCAAGTTCAGTGTGCAAAGGGTCCGTCTACTGAACACTGTGTGTCACTTACTCGCTCCAGGTGTAAATCCGACTCTAATAGTTCAGTGCTCTAGTGACATTTTATTAAGTATTCTCTTGAAAGGTATTGAGGATCTGCCAGACACTGATAATGTATTTATCTTTGTGGCTGTTCAGACATTCTTATCAGAATCTAGACGTTTTATTTACTAATTTGGTATATGATCTAATTTTAAGTCCTCATTATTTGGCATCAATTGCACTATTCGTGTACAAGCCCTGAATTTAGTCTTCTGTTCTCGTCCAGTGTGTATTGTATATATTCCTGTGCGTCCTTTTAGGTACTGGAGAGCCTCCAGGGTAGTCTGTGTGTACTATTAGGCAATCCAAAGAAAATAAATATGTTTATAATAATATATTCGTTTTTGTAATTTTCCTTTCTGTCTGATTCACATGCTTGTGAAAATTAAGTCAATATCGTCCGCAGAATCATACAGTGTGTCACTATTTTTTCGAAGGACTTTCTTTTCTTTTTTTTTCGGGGGGGGGGGTATAAGTTTGTCCACAAAACCAATGTTGATACTCGCTGCACGAGTTGGACGTCACACTAAGTATTCCATATTCCGATCTGTACCTCTGGTATTACAGAGAAATGCCAATGGAAGCCAAGTTATGTTGTTGTTGCTGTTGTTGTTGTTGTTAATGCATGATGACTGTTCCCAACCACCTTCCCCTTAATCAAGTCATGCTAGGGGTGACACCTGGTGGCGGTGATGGGGAGTGAGGATGCTGTATTAAAGAACCTGAAATGGAGTGATGAACAGAAGTTTGCCTTTCTTTTGACGAGTAATGTAGAAGTGCACCATGCTCTTAAGCGCTGTCAATGCCACTACACAATGCAATGTGCATCGTGCTGACACTACTTTTAAAAACAACAAACCGTGCTGACACTACTTTTAAAAACAACAAACCGCGCTGAAACTACTTTTAAAAACAACAAACCGTGCTGAAACTACTTTTAAAAACAACAAACCACAGATCAAAACTAACTTATACACATTTTATGAAACAATATTAAACCATTATGAATGGTTGACATATGCATCACGCATTTCATCAAATGATCTAACAGCTGTGAAGGGGTTTATATGTTAAGTCGTATCTACTCTTAAAATCGGTCACTGACAACGTTTACAAGCGGTATTACCTCTATTTTAGAGCCCAAAGTCATTTCGATGATCAACATGTTTTTACCAGTTGTCGTCCTTTTCATCTAGAATTTTACCTGATATGCCCAGAAACATCTCTCTTGCATCAACGTGACAGTCTCATGGATAGTCACGTTGATTCAAGAGAGATTTTTCTGGGCATATCAGAATTTCCATAAATTTTCCATGCAGCATCACAATAGTGAAATGTCATAAGCGATTAGGAACCGGACTTGAAAACTAATTTTATGGTGGACGAATCTTTCACATTCATAAAATGGAAAGAACAGCATGCGAATGAAATGACTACTTGTGTGATATATATTATGTTGTATGAATTTTAATAAGAGGAGTGCGCATACGCAAAGTCTAAACAAACAGGCAGAGATCTGTGCAGTCTTTGTTTTATTAAAATTTTGCATACACAGAGCAATGGGACTCATTATACATGTATATCATCAGGTGTTTAAGTTTCCTCTCAGGAGAACACTAGGTATTAGTTCTACATAATGTATATTGCTTATAGTATAAAAACAAATGCAAGATTTCGACATGTTTTACAGAACTGCTGTGAATCTGTATTTGTTGATCGGTTGCGAACTTAACGATTTATATTGCAGAAGGAACGGAAACAATCAGCAAGATCTTCAGCAATCAAGAACATGATGAGCGCCCTTCAAACTCTTGATTCTTATGGGCAATAAGCTAAAGACACCATCTCAGCAGAGCATGCACAATTTGACCCCTAATTAAATCACAGGTAATTGGGAATAAATTCCATTGACTTACAAAAGTGAAACTGCGAACAATCTAAACATCATCATGAAACCTGTTACGGGAAAGATTTTAGTTTGGTAGAAGTGAAGATTCTATAAGAATATTTTCATGAAAGTAATTAACAAATTTATTAAGAAGGAAAGATTAGTATTTTTGCCAAACGAATGGGAAAAAAAGTCAATTGGTGTGTCCAATAATCTGTGACCAACATGATGGGTGTGGCTGGCTGTCCTGTCATATCAACTTGGCTTGTTAACGTGCCCCATTTTCATACTAGACTTATTACACACATCTACACGCATAAAATTTCTTGTGTATTACGTTGCGCTATTTGCCCTTCCGTCTTCAGGACATACACTATTTACAAGCGCTTTAATTGAAAAAAAATCCAATCAATCACATTAACTTACTGTCGTGATATGAATTTAAGGGCCAACCACAGCATTAACCCTTTTTGGTCAGAATAAGACTGAGTTACCAGCTTTCCTTGTCGAGATATGGGCGCAATCTATTGACCTGGCACGTGGCATCATGATAGGCCTTGCCTATAATTATCAGCAAAAATATGTTCTAGTAATATGCAAAGCAGACGACAAATTACATCCGGGTGCTTATTAACGACTTAAGCGGGGAAGGTTCAAAGGATAATTCTGATGACTAAATTAATATTACAAGGCAGATCATGATGGCATTAAGTATAACAGGCTAAATACCACCATCGCTTTCAATGTGACAAGACAAGTCTGAAGATTACCTTCAGTGTGGCCCTAATTAGTATTGCAGGGCGAATCGGACTGTACTGTATTTTCATGAGCAATTTTAAAGAGGAACTCTGGGCAGAAGTTGATTTTCAATTGAATTTTGTCAAAATTATAGTGGCTGAAAAAAAAATCCAACTCTGCTGCTTCTATGGCTACATCTAATTGTATATCTACCCACATCACTGACCAAACCGATCTTTCTTTCGATCTATGATGACCAAAAAATGTTTTTATTTTAATAAATATCACAACAATGTTTTATCTATGCATCAGATGAATCAGCGGTAGTGTCTATTGACATTTGAAATTCATCATCTTGAAGATCGTCGATTTCTAAATTTTGGCACTCATTGTGACTTTGATTTTCTGTATCAGATTTATCACTGGAAGAAACGTCGTCACTTTTAGCCTGCTCATCAACATGCACGGCATTTTGTGGTGTGCAAAAATCGTTTTGTTCACAATTATTTTCATCAATGTTGTCCGCTTTCCATGGAGCTTTGGATGCCATATCTATGTATGTCTTGGGGGTATCTGACTCATCATTAGATAAGCTGTGCCCCATTGATGTAGGTTTATCGCTTGAAGATGCACCTGCTTCCTGGTGAATTTCCACAGTTACACTTGGAGGACACAGGTCATAGGTGTCGCCACTGTTCGCAAACACCTCCATGTTTGGCACAAGGCTGGATGTAGAAACCATGGAATATCTTGTGTTAGGAGTTTCTATTGTGGCATATCCTTCGTCATCAGCAGGAATGCTCAAGACAGCTGGCAAGCTTCCAACTTTCTGAGGCGATCTCCTCTCTTTTATTTTTTGAGAAACTCCTAATTTCCTTTTTGTAATTTTTAAACCCTTGAATTTATCAATAATCGTATTTCTGATCCCAGAAAGTGGTCTCAAAGATACTGCAGAGAAGCGTTTACTTTTTCTATCACAGTTTTCACTGTTTGGATTTTTATCTCGTTTAAAACTAAAGGATGAAGTACATTTGCTAGATCTGGAAAGATCTTTTTTCTTGGGATTTTTCTTGAACTTTTGTCTTATTTCTTGACTACTTTGGCATAAAGATTCTTTACGCACAGGTACGGTCATATCCTTCCGCACGGGAACACTCATGTCCTCGTACGCCTCCAATGGCGGTTCACCAGTGCAACAGTGCGCCATTATAACGGGATTACAAATGGGCTCCCTCAACTTGGGCATGCCGTATTCATCTCTTTCAACTATGGGTTCATTTTTCTGCGGTAATTCTTTGGCACTAGGGTTATGTACAATATCGTAAGCATCTTCTGAGACTGTGTGTGGTTCAGACACAAGACCAGGAGTAATGTTGATATCCAGAAAGCCACTGGCTACACTGCCACGCATGCACGCATAGCCATCAGGACCTTGTCGTATTTCTTTCTCCCTCAACACCACGGGCAGCTCTGCCATTGCCCCTTCCCCTGTTGCAGATGTAGTCAGATTATCCGTGTTTTCTGCGCCGTGATCCATCACTGTAGGAGCTTCATACGTGTCCCCACTGATGATACGTGTATCATTTTCATAAATAAGTTTTGAAACTTCTTCATCGGTGTCTGGACTACAACAGTTGTTTTCTTCACTTTGGCTTGATACCTTGTCAAGTAGGGACACGACAACCTCACCTATAGTACTAGTATCCTGATAGTCATCATTGCAATTTAATTCTGACTCTTTACCCAGACTATGAGACATTTCATCAGTTATATGGTCTTTGTCAGAAACCCCACTGTCAGCGCAACCCAGAGATTTATCCGAGTGTCTGGCACAAGCATCGGTATTTTTACTTTCTATATTTACATTGATAAAAGTTTCATTTCCATAATGATCACGCATAATGACTTTGTGATCATCATTTGTACTCAAAGATACGTCGTCTTTGATAGCATTCACTGTCATATCATTTTTAATTTCACCAGTTTCACTGAAATCACTCTCATTCTCACTGTTTGAAATCACACCAGCCTTACTTTTATCAGTTAGGCATGTTAAAGTTTCACTTACATTGTGGACAGTTTCACTCTCACCATTGAAAGCTTCAGTTCCACTATTAAATTGCCTATTTTCACTGATTGCCTTAACATGTGGTTCTTCATCCCTAGAAAGTGATCCTCCGAGGTGACTGTTCGACGGACCTGCAAAATGTATGTCTTGGTCGGGATCATCCTCGATACCAATTTCGGCGGTGGCGCTACTAAAGTTCCCATCAATACCAGAGTCGGTTAAGCTTTCGCTGGGACTATTCGCATCAGCACTATTGGATCCCGGGCAAGGGGCGACGGTGTCGTTCCTTTGCATTTTTGTAGCTTCGTACAATAACCTAGCATCTAATAATTCGCTTACCGTCAAATAAATATTTTCACTGGAATTAAGCTTTGCTCTCCCCCTCTTTTCTCTCCTTTCCACCGTGGCATAGGGGCTGGTACATGGAGTATCATATGTATGGGGTTCAATTGGTACTGGGAGGGTGTAGTAAGTGCAGCTCGTTCGTGGTGGAGGGGGTGGGGGAATATCTGGTATTTGGGCCATGTCTAGAGTTGAATTTTCGTGAGATGAAATGAAACTAATGACTGGAGAAGCTGGGCTGCTTATTGGTTCATAGTCATGCACGCTGTCGTCACCGTCCCCATGGTGACCAACATTGCCAGCCTCACTCTGCTTCAAAGCTTCTACAAGTTGACTCACTTCTAGAACGAGAGAGACATGCTTCGTTGGAATCCCATCATCATCATCTTCGCCTTTCTCTTTCTTATGATTTTTCCCTTTTAATTTCGAATAGCCTTGTGAACCACCAATGGAACTTTCATTTTCACTGTCAGAAACACTCGCACCTTCCTCCTTTAGGGTTGCATAGCCACTGCTGCTTTTCTCCCTACTAAGTCTTCGTAATTTTGTTGTGTATGGGTAACTATACCAGTGATCAGGCCTTAAGCACTCTTGACCTTTGGAATCAGCGCCATGACTGCTTGTACCAGAGGGCTCTGCCTTTCCATTGCATGTTTCACTTTTATCGTTTTCTACATGGTAACGTTTTCTTTTGCTAAAGTTCAGTATTGGAGGCTTTGGTAAACTCCCGAGCCTCGATCTACGTTTTTCTTTGCCGATTGGCGCAACACTACACGCTTGGTTCTTGTTGCCGCCATTCTCTATATTGTCATATTCATTACTATGTTGACTAACAACATCGGAAACATTTCCCTCCTTCTTCTGAGAACAGTTCGTACTGTGGCTTGTTGACGGGACATCTTGATTTTCCACAAGGCCATTGGGCTCCTTTTTCACCACAACTATTCGAGGTTTCCTTTTCGCATCATCTTCCACTGTTATACTTTCACTTGAAATCGAAACCCGTTGTCCTGCCAGGTTGACTATTCCCTCCAAGGTCAGGTTGTCATTAGGTGAAATCGAAACTCGTGGTCCAGCCATGTTGACAATCCCTTCCAAGGCCAAATTGTCGTTGGGCTCCAGAAACATGTTATGCGGGAGAACATTGTTCCCGTGGCCGTGTTTGTTGGACAGAGGAAAACCTTTCTGTCTCCATTTGTTGAACACGTACGTTGTAGCAACAAGAAGCAATGCTGTAGCCAGTATAGACGCTACTATTCCCACAAACAATATAGGTCCGTCCATTCCGTAACGTTTCATGTCCGCCTTATTGGAATTCATTTCCACCTCCGAAGCTGACAAAATAAAAAAAAATGGAGATTGGAATACAGCACAATTAATCATATCCAATATATTAATTTTTTAACCGTACATCCTAAAATGGACGAACATGCAAACTGAACCGACATGTTATGCCTAATTATGTCTATGTGAGTTATCGTTATGCCTTGTCACAAAATCCAGAGCATTACTAACAACGCCACCCGTTCTCGCTCATATTTAAGGGAACACTCTGTCTATACAAGTGACTGAACCTTACATTTAAGTACCAACATTCTAAGTGTAAAGTTAGCAGCAGTAACACTATCAGATAATACAAAATCTACTGAAAAGAGCCTCTAGTACCCTGTTCGCAGTATTTCCCTTGACTCAATTCGCCGTTTGGGCAATGTTACGGACATGCAAGTTAAGCATTTGCTTCTCGGAGACAATACTAGCTTCCCATACCACTCAAAAACGTTACTCTTTCAGTGCCAATTGCCACTACATAAAACAACATGCATGGAGTTAAAATAAGAGCACTAGAGTCATGTTTTCTTGTAAAAAGACCTTCCTTTCAAGTTCCAGCATGCCTGTATGTACATAGAATTTAATGGTCCGGGTCAACAGCTTTCATCGGTGCACTTTGGGCGCAATGTGCTCAAACCACACCGAAGAAAGCTTTTGACTCAGTTCAAATGTAGCACTGCATGGCAGAGTAAAAAGACTAGACTGTACCAATCAAAACACTCCAAAATTACAATAGAGAATGCACAGAAGCAAAGCGGGTTTTCAATTTGACCAATAATATTGCCATTACAAACTTAGCACCTACAGTGCACCCGTTCACTTTGTTGAATTAAACAAAAGGATGATTTTATCGTTAAATTTTCGATAAAGTAACATAGCAGATAGGCAACTTTCGTAAGTCTGTTTGCTTTTCTTCCAAAAAATGATTAATTTGATTAAACATGATGAAAACAAGATTTCGCCATCTGTATTGTTTTCACGCACAAAACGATATTCATTTCCACACAGGATATACCCTGACACATCATGTTATGAACAAAATGACATATGTAAGTATCAACATGATTTTCACGGATACAAAATACTTTTGCATCTGTCTGCACAGACAGCAAATCATAAACGCCATACATCTTCATTCGTGATTACATTGTCTAAGGCTGACTGTACACGCTGCTCGTGTCATGGGGTCAGACCAGGTCAAGGTAAGAAAAATATCGGCGGCACAATTATTACGTGGCACCTACCTGGTAAACAGGTAAATCCGTCTTCCACCAAGACAAAGGTCTCATAACAGCCACATTTATAGCTGCCGGCCAGGTTAGAGCAGGTTTGGTTACATCTGGAATGGTTCGTCTTACATTCGTCTATGTCTGAAATCACGAGAAATATCTGTCTCATTGTAAAGAAAAAAAAAAGCAAGAACAAAATGTCGGAATGTTAATATATATGCAGGAGATGAACCAATACTCTCATATCAATTCACCGTCCAGCTGTATTAACACAAACTTAATGCAGACTGTAAAACTGTATATCAGTTATTACGGTGGAGACGTCCGTATCAACTGCAAACACACATTTTTCTTTAAATAAAGATATAGATATTTTGGCATTACAAATAATGTTCTTTTTACAATAACTATGATGACGACATTGTACTTTGCTAAAAAGGCGCCAAAATGATACCTTTTTCAACAATTATCGGACGTTTTTCATTAAATGCCGTTTAAAAATGTCCACTCATCCTTTTTACCTATAAGTTGCTTCATTTCATCGTGGCGCAGGAAGAATTTTTTTTTGGGGGGGGTACTTTCTTTTGTTATGTTATATCACAGCAGAAAGTCAACTAAAATAATGCAAATGTTCGTTCAATTTTTTTTGTTTCATTGATAGTCGCGTCGGAAACAATGGATTTACAAAAAGGCCTAAACATTTAAGTACAACTTGCAAAATAACGCCACTATAAACCTAGTGTGACAAGAACATCAATGATTAAATGTAACCTACATACAGAAGATACATGTACCAATATACAGTGACATTATAAAGAGGACCACAAACTTTGTTCATGAACATAATACCACACATGTACTTTGCGTTTAATGGTCAATACGAAGTGACGTACCCATCTCACAATACTGCCCCGTGTAGCCCGGGGCACACACACAGCCGGGGATACCTTTCGAATTGATACATACGCCACCATGTCTGCACGGAGGGAAACACACGGCTGCCAAGAGAAGAAAAAAAAATGCAATGAGAGCGCATATTCTGGTCACATTTTGGTTGCATAGTCTGGCCAAAGTGCTCGCATGGCCTACATCTGCTGTATCATACTCTTTTAAAAACACGATTTAGATTTTCAGTGTGCAGATTTATTTTCAAGCTTTCAAGAATCCCATGGGCTGTGAAATGTGATTTAAAAAAAATATACTTCAACCCCTTCTCGCTAAAAAATTGTTAACCCTTCCCCTTGGACCTGCCACAAAGCAGGTGGTGGTCAAATGTTGTCTGCAGCAATGTTTTGACTAACTTAAACAGTTATGAAAAAACAGTTCGAATGGGAATATCAGATGACACCTGCCACGATAACATGACCGCGTAGCTTTCCTTGGCGTAAGTTAGGTGCTGAGCGCCCAAATTACGCTGTTTTCTCGGTTTTAATTCAAGGGGAAAGATCATTCTTTCAATGATGTACACTTTTTTATGACATGGAACTATGCACTGTTTGAACATCAGACAGGGGACTTATAAATGCAAGATTTACGTATTTTATAAGTATTGTGTTTATCTTTCAGTGTCAAGGTTTGTTTTGCTAGGTCAACAGCTTTCCTTGGTGCGCCATGGAATGTTGTTGACCTGGGTTACTGCCATGTTCTCTGTAGGTATGGGCAAACTGGTACTTGAAATAAAGGTCTGTTTACAAAGAATGTGAGTTTGGTATCTCAATGTTAATTCAAAGTACATCGATCGATTTTTGTAGAAATAGACAATAAAGGTATTAATGTAACGTGTTGAGGATGTACGTTATGTAAGCAGTGATTTTAGTGCTGACTAAGACAGTTCTGTATATTACTCTCTAAAATCACAAATAAAGTGCTACAAAGTATACATGTTAGGAAACATACAAACTAATGATTAATGCTATGGTACTGTGGTAGTGTTTCCTGGGAGCGATA
Source organism: Hermodice carunculata (assembly GCA_964020975.1). Lineage (NCBI taxonomy): Eukaryota > Metazoa > Annelida > Polychaeta > Eunicida > Amphinomidae > Hermodice > Hermodice carunculata. Next base: position 76,327,107 of record OZ026614.1, on the reverse strand, counting down.
TCTACACAGAAATTATTAAAGTGAACAAAAGTGATCATCATTCTTTGAAAAAAAAAAATCGACTCAACTTCTACATTTTCATAGATTTCGGCATCAAATTTGTGGCAATCTGTAGAACACAAAGCAAACTTAAAAAGCGTGTCCCATTTTTAAAAAATATTTGTTGCTGTTTCTCAGATATGGGTGTCTGAAGGTGGAATGATCACACATCAAAGACAACATATTTTTTGCCAACTCTGGTGATAAAACAGAACAAAATTTGAGAAATCTGAGACAAGGTTTTTTGAATCATTGCAAAATCTTTAGGTTGAAGCAGCGTTGAGGATCCTATCCTTAAGACTGAATGAGCTGAATCGATAGTTGTGCTAAATCATGATGATGGTTTTGAGTAATGTCATGTAAACATTGCCACCAACTGGCATTATCAAATTGTAACAAATTGAATTTCCAGGTTTTTAGCTTTAAAAATGTCTACTTTACCACACTTTATGTCTAAATCCAGGGTTATAAACTTATATTCAGCAATGTGTCCAATTACTGCTAGCCTAACGTATATAATGTAACCCGTATCTGTTCACAGCTGTTCCATGCATGGAAATATAATGCTTACCACAAAATCATAGGTATCAGAGAATAACATAATTGCTTTTGTTGGTTGACTGAACATGATGTGAGTTAAAGGGCGATGACGAAACATACGGTAGACAATAATGCCTGCGCAATGGGCAATAACACCGCCTCCATTTTTAAGAAATAGGTTCTGCATCCGGGCTTTCGTCCCTGATTCATTCACCATATTTTTTGTGCTTTGTGTCATGATTTCGGGTAAAGTTTGGGGTTGGGGGGTATCTTAGTTTAGTTTAAACATATTTATTTATACTGGATTACCCTATAGTACAAAAATTACTAATAACAATGGGTGCTCCAGACATGGAGAGACACACAATAATAATATATATACAATACGCACAAGACATAACAAAATATATGTTACCATACAAATATACATGAGAAAATACTGATATCATCATATACAAATATCAACAGTCAATAGGACACTGAAAGGCTCAGATTGAGAATATAATGTAACGTAATGACACTTCGCATACTATTCACTATTCACAATAGAAGCTGGGCGTAATTATTGCCAGTAGATCAATAAGTATATATCATTAATTATAATTTTGGTTAACTTAAAGCTGTACGTCATAAGATACACAGTACCTTCTGACTGCCAAATAAAGATACTTTTACACAATAACCTTCACGATTTCTGGAGGGAAGTGTCGCGGCAAATACGTAATATGTGATGCCTGGCAAAACAAGGGAACTTGTCACCATTTCTCACGGTTGAACGCGATGAGACCGGGTGGTGTCTCAACAGATGGAGCGCACGCCTTTCCCCCGTTCCCTTTATCAAGTCATACAGTGTGTCATCTCTTCGTACATTTTAAGTCGTATATTGTTTTGAGACCTTCATTGTATGCCTCCTATCCACAAATCAGGTTTTTTAACGTCCGTCTTCACAAAAAATGATTAGCTTGGTCCCCTTTAAACCCGTTACGCGTGTACATCTACCACGTCTGTACTGCTGGCCTCGCTGTAATATTTCTATAATTCCTTTTCACAAGACAATCTTCTAAGACTTCTTCCCTGAAACTGCATTTTTAGAGCACATTTTACATTTATCGAAAAATCACAAAGGTTTAAATTCTCCTTGAACTAGTTGAATGCGTCCTTACCAAATGGGATCAATTTCTGTACTTAGATGCACACCGTGGCTCTCTACTATCTTTGCATCCTGTCGGCTTACCTTCTCTCTTTGTGGCTTGTGCCACTTTTATTTCCGCTTTTTTCCATCGACGTCCGGCTCTTCTTCTCTTTACCTCTGACTCTAATTTGATATTTTTCTATCTCAAGAGGAGTTCGTACAGGACTTTACCCTGATCTCCAATTCATTAATAAAATACGTTTTAACCAAACCAAACTGCTAGAGACCAATTGCTTCGAAATTGCAAAGGGACACTTTTGGTGCCCCTTGTCGTTCATTTAGTTCAACAAGCTTCACTACATTATTCATCTCCCTATTTTCATGATTTTTGTGTGTTTTTGTAAATTTTAACATCTTTTCCAAAACCACCGGTTGTATTTTCTCCAAACTTGATGGGAAAGTAGCTTGACTAAAGTTGTACCTGATTATTTACTCGGTGGCGCCAGTGTCGAATCCTGATTTTTCACGATTTATTCAATGAATATGAGTATAGGTTTGATAGGTTGGTACGGGAATACCAGTGCATGTAGTTTTCTACAGGCAGGGATCCACTTTGGGTGGACGCCTATTTAATTTCTTCCAATGGTCAAGCTTTGTTGATATAATATTTTCATTACTTTTTTTCATTTTTTTATACAAAATATTCAAAAGGTATTGTCCCTGCAATTCGCTGGGCAAATTTCTTTTCGATCGTGTCGGAGGCTTTTGGAAGCCTCTAAGGCATGATTTATCAATAGGTGGCGCAACTGCTTGCTTTTATTGAGTTTTTCGTGTTTTTAGTAATTTTCAACCTCATTAAGAAAGCGCTTTTCTTGATTCATTCCAGCTCACTAGGAATACATCTACGAAATTTGCAGATCAAGTGTTGTGACGTCATAAATTTTTTCTCTCTTTTTTAAATTTTATACTGGCCATAGTAGGATAAGTTGGTAGTGATGGGATATAATTCTGAATGTATCTACGTGTCCTGAAAAAAGCCCTTGGCCAGATCCTCTTCAAACAATTAGAGGAATGTGGGCCCATCATAAGTGGTTCTGCTGAGCATATCCTCACAGCTTTCTTGTGAATTTTTTTCCGGCGCTTCAGGCTTATAAGAACGCATATACAATAGCCACTTTACAACGATTTGCACTTCAAGCTAATAAAAGGTGCAGTTGTCTGAAGCAAAATGATCTTTGTGGGGACAAAAAATGTTTCGGAAATCTATATTCTCCAAATGATCCTTCATAAATGTCTGTTGCATGGGTAATAAAATGTTTGCAGCAAATACAAGAACGAGGCTGCCATAAACATATGGATTGCTGCTGGAATCGCTCCAAGTGTATATCTGTTTCACGTTTCGTATTACATGCAATACCAGTGTTAATGACATCTGATGTTCCTGGCACACATATATCTATCTATCGGTTGAAATATTCCTAGATTCTTTGATATATTGATTTATATGACTAATCGCGTCACTTTTTGACAAGGTCAAATGCCCTTGTATACAGGGACAGTCATTAACCTTTTTTCACTAATAAGACCAAATGGTTACACACGGTTGCTATCTGCCCCCCCCCCCCAAGCGACGAGAAAATGGCTTAGAATCACCTGTCTATGAACACATGTTTTGAATAAAAGTCAGAAAAGGGCGACCTGAAACGAGTTCTATGTTTGTCGTGGGCGACTTTTCCGGTTTCGTAATTATGTTGGTGGCGGACGGATTTTGATGCAGTCTGGCTTCATGAGGGGCGTATCAATAAAAAACTCAGATGACTGTAAAATCTTTTAAAAATTGTTACTACGCCTGTCAAAATTTTAGGTAGAAATAATGCCTGTTTTAATGAAGATTCTATTTTAAATATGAGATGACCGATTTAAATCAGTGTTGTCTTTTATGGTTGACATCTGTCAAAAGGCAGGAATGCACTAGATTACTTTATAGCAGTATTAAAAGCCAATTTGGTGTGTTGTTTCATCATGAAAATGGTATTTCTGGTGTACGCGAGGGGGGAGGGTGTACTTTGGGGTCTGCACAGCCGTCTAAAAACGAAAAACTTGATAGTTTATTATTAAAATACCGTGGTGGTTTTGTTTTGTTTTGTTTTTTCAATCGCGGCTATCAATACCTAAGACATCTTAACATCGTTTTCCAAAATCTGAATACTGTGGAACCCCGCTATAAGACCACCACAGTAATGAGATCATCTCATAAATAATACCAGACTTGTGGTAAACATGTGTTTTCCTTTTATTGCAAATGTGTGCACCGTCAGTTTCAGAATTAAGACCACTTTAAGGTGCAACTGTAGGTGGTCTTGATACCCGGGGCTCCGTTGTATATAACTCTTCAGTGCTGACTACGCAAAAGTGCTGATTTGCATTATAGTTATTCATGAAACCTTTTATTCCAGTACCTACAATACCAAAATCTCTAGAGAAAATTCGTGTGGTCCAAATCAACAGCTTTCCTCGGCACGCTGTGGGCGCGTCAAGGAAAGCTGTTGAGTCGATCCCCAACATTATTTCATGTGAAATACCTCTATGTGGGATTTTCTGTGCTCCCCGTTGAAAATGAGATAAACTTTGGAACCTTGAGATAATTTATAACATCAAGGAATTGTCTTATATATTTTAAGTAACCAATTATTGGGTTAATTGTATTTTCTAAAATATATCATGATCTCTTGAACACAAAACACAAATTTCTTCGTATATGACTATCTACGCGCAAAAACATTACATGCAAGGCAATATTTTTTGTTGTTGATATTCTGAGGTGAATTCTGCTGCCGCCCTCCACCCCCTCAAAATTTGTATCACCAAGTGGGAGGTTAGGTTTGAACATATTTAATGTAACGCTATGTACTTACGAACTGTGCAGTTGCCATGTTGATCTTCCGACCACCCATCACAACACACTTTTACGGTAACATTCGCCAGCATCCAACTTGTAGCTATCCGGTAGCAAATTTTTGTTCTGAAATAATTATGATAATTATGATTATGATAACCAACTTTACATATACTACAATCTGATAACTTTGAGGATCATGTTAATTTGGCAGGACGGTAAAGATAACTGTTGATCATAAGTATTAGTGACAAAAAGAACAGTGGTAAGGATGATTGTAATGAAAAACACGAGGACTGTGATAGTCCCGTGCTCAGATAACTTTGCCTGCACAGACAGATAATTGATAGCATAAATGATGGTCCCGCATGCATGTGTATGTGTGTACAGTGCAATCATGTCGATCATAACCATTTTAGACGTAATTATCTTTTACAAACAAGGGCAATACGAGACGTATAGGCCTACATCTACCTTTTGATAGCAAGTGGTGAGAGGTACATAGTAAAATAAAAGTCTGTATAATCTGCCAAGAGACCTGGGCTACAAGGCTATGTGCTTGTTACTTGTATCTTTAATAGTCTTTGCACGTCTTGTACAAAAGAATGCGTTGCGTACTAAAACATAAAAAGGTAGGCTACATGGGTCCACATGTATTTGTACGAAGGCGTCTGCATAATATATGTACAATATAAGTAAAATTTGGATCATCCAACCTAAAACCTGTGCCGCTAGGAATTTCGCCAAAGGTAAGGGCAAAGAACCGGGATTTATTCTATGTTTGGCAGTGAGTTATCATTTTCTGGAGTGAAATCCAGAAATAGTAACTCACGGTAGGTCACATGTCATGCCCATTGTCAATTGACCAATCACATGTTTCTCAGCGAAATTGAAACGTTGCAGCGGGTGATAAGTTTACGCCCTTTTCATGGTTGTCATGGACTCGCAAGATGAATATGCATGAACGCTGGCTCCCCTGGGAACGATATTTTTATAACTTCTGTCTCTAGAAGTGTACCCTTGTGATGTTTCATCACTTAGATATATTACAAATGTTAAGAGATTGTTAATTGTCTTGTTATTTTCATTTTGAGTGTCTTACATTTCGAACATGCGGATCTATTTAAAGCGCGCAATGGTATATTGTGTTTACACCCGCGGTGCATGTATATGTGATTTGACATTTCCAAGTGAAAAGTCTCCGCTTCAAAATGGCGACACCTAAGCAACAAGAGCGACAATTTTTGCGGTAAATACTCGATTAAACATAGAATAAATAAAATCTTACATGGCAGTGAGTGAGTGACGATTTTTTTTTTATGCTCATGTAAGATTTTGTTTTATTCTATGTTCGAGGGTGAATTATCATTTTCTAGAGTGAAATTCAAAAGTAGTAACTCACTGTAGATCACATGACCTAAACATTGTTATAAGTAGATTGTGACGCGCCTGCATCAGTGACGTGATGCATTGCCGTTTACATAAAGTCAAATGTGTGCGAGCAATGTTTGATTATACGTCACATGTGACGTGGAATAATCCCGACGAACGTAAACAAACGGGAACCACCAGATCGGCGTAGAAAGTAGGCCTAGGGCATATTTTTTGCGATGAATACCCTACTAAACACAGGATAAACAAAATCTTACATGACTGGAGAGTGAGTTACTATTTTTCCCTCACTCGGGATCGTTGTTGGTGTGGAAAATCACGAGTGACCGCAGGTCACGCCTGATTTTGAGTGAGAGAAAAAAAGTAAGTCACTCACAGCCATGTAAGATTCTCTAGCCTATATCTTCAGGAATATACACACGCACATCAAATCGATATCGGGCGAGGTCATTCTTACCAATCATCAATTCATTTACTTTTACCCAGCTATACTTTAATAATCTTATGTCATGATGTTGTCTCAAACGAATACGAAAATATTCATATTTCGTCCCACCCGTGCAAGTGTAAGCTTAAATAATGACAATACGCGCATGCTTCCCTAATATTCAGTACCAATTACGTGCCCTGTGTTATTGTTACCTAGATGTTACACATTCACATGTTGTGTTAGTACATTAACGTACAAGAGGTCTTTGTGCAGGCAATGCATGTTAACTAACTGATTTTGCAAGTGAATTTGTTTACCCCCCCCCCCAAAAAAAGAAAGAAACGAAAGAAAAATTAAAAAGTAGAAAATGTCAACGAATGAAAAAATTAAAAAAACAAACAAACAAACAAACAGTTCACTGAAAGTTTCACGAATAGTTACACTAAAATAAGCATTATTATAATTAATTGTACACGAAGGACAAATATCTATACAATATTTCCAAATTATGAAAAAATACACCTGCAATAGAATAGCGATTACATGAGCACTGGATTATATATTTCAGTCAATGTTTCTGATCATTTTTTTTCCAGTGTGCATAAAGAGATGGACTATAATACTTTCCTATTGTACAATAAATCTGTGCGTTCATGACCTACTATTGTTCAGGATGGTGTTTGTATATGCATGTACTGGTACGTGAACAGTTATGGAGTTACTACGGGTGACGTCCGATAAGTTGTGGACAACTGGGTTGGAAATTTACGCAAATGATATAGACCTGTACACGGAACTCATTTACATAGACCTCCCTAGTGTTAATGTGCCAATCTTAACTTGGAAGCTTAATACCTACCGGTGCCCAGCGATACTCAGTGTTGGACATACCTTTTATTAAGCCCTAGTGCAACATCATGTCAAGACCATGTTCATTTCTATAATTTTATAACAGAAAGAGGAAAAGAATATGCAACGTGGATTCATACAAATTTACAAAGTTTTGAAGGCCAGTCTTGCGCTTCTCGTATATCTGTATAGTCGTGTGGCACTTTAAGCGCTATTCCGCACCCCCCCTCCCCCGACTGACCAAAAGAAGCCAATGCACCGAGGTATAAATGATGTGTAGCAGTACATGCCGAATGAAGTCAACACGAAAATATATTTGGAATATATGTTAGGTGCCTAAGCTATAACAAAAAATATATTAGATTCCAAGAGGTTCTATTACGCATAAATATATGTGTAAAGGTTATTCTCCTGCTTGCTCATTCAGGTTTTGTTGAATCCACAACTCTGAAAACTAGATAGAAGTAGACTGACGTTCACTATGACATTGCTTCAGGAAGCCGAGAGGCAGACGGATAAATAAATGGTTTCCTTTAGGTGAACTAAGCAGATATTTCATATATTCTTTCAACTAAACCAAAAACAATAAGGTGGCTGATACAATGCTTAATTGCCAAACAAACACTTTTTGTATGTACTTTGTACTGTTCGCGTTAAGATAGGATTGAAATCAACATTACGGTTCAACATCAGTCCCTGAAAAACATGGTTTTTGTCTGAAAGCTTTGCACTAACGAGGACTGGTCACATCTATAGAAATGCAACACGACTGGTTACTTTTTACCATCTGTCCCACGCGTTTGACTTGTCATCCCCGTAGTTTCATTTTAAGCAAGTCAATAGAATGATAAAAATAGAGAATGGAGATGTGTTAAAATGATGAAGGCAATGAGAATATGCAGGTATGAAAAGTTTACTGTCTTGTTTTGTGAGAACGCCAGGCGCAGGAAATTTTGATACGGAGTCTAAAACTTGGGTGGGCGCATGCAGTTTAATACGTGCCTTGCACATGTACCTGAATTTCCTATCAAATCTTGGACCCTGTCACTAGTCAACGGTCATGACACGGGCATAAAGATGGAAAACCAACGGTGTCATCAACATTTGTGGAAATATACTTAAAGAATTCTTATACCAAACATATATGAAGACTCATTCTCTTATCGAGGTCTGTGCATGTTTGAAGAACATGATCATGACTTTTTTTTTAATTAAAGACTTATTACATTAACTTGGTTACATGGACAACGTGCGAGTATCCTGGAACAATGGTTTAATGGGCAAATATTCATGAAGTTCACAAGCAATGCCCTATCAGTTGAGGTTGAATCATTCTTTTAATATCTTTCATAGTGAGTGTCCCTCTTACTTGAAGAACAATTTTGAAAAGCCTCAAACTGTCCATAATCACTTCATCAGGAACAGTTCTGTAAATTTTTCTATTCCCAGGACAAATTCTGTTGGCCAAACTACTTTTTACTATGATGCTATGAAAGATTGGAACAACCTGCCCCAAGAAATAAAATTGTCGGCGGGCAAGGCCAATTTTAAGTCTAAGACAAAGGCTTTTTTTATTTTCCAAAATGGGCACAACATATTTTTGATAAGTTAAGAGACCGTAATAATTTAGTTGATATCCTTTTTCAGTGCCTTTTTGCACTGGCTTTTTATATACCTGTGTTTTCCAGATGTATATGTATATGATTGATTATTTTATTATTGAAAATTATTTAAAATCTAATTTATGTGTTGTTAACAGGGATCCCCCTCCCCCGGAAATAAGTCTTGTATTGACTTTAGGGGTTATCCCGGGAGGTCAACACATTGTGTATTGTCAATTTGTGCTACTTTTATTCATTTTTGCCTGCACATGTACTTTGTATGAGCTGCTGACTTCCAAATAAAATCAATCAATCAATCAATCGCCCTAACGTCCAGCAAGGGTTGGGGTATTTTACAGAATCCATAGAACTAGTTCAACAAAATTGGTCATGGAAACCAAATTAATGACTCATTTGAAAAGAAAAAGGTTTCAAAAAAGTTTTCCAGCAAAGCTTATTGTTTCACATACGCAAATTTTGAAGTGCTCGACCAACTGCGTGATATTCATTTTATTCAAATTCGGCAGGACCGTCTATTGTTCTCTCTGTTCACTGAAGCTTATCTCGCATATACAGCATTGTTGCTGCTTTGGCAAGATATAGATATTTTTTCCATGTTTGATACAGGGATCTGCTCCTACATACGTGCACTTCTTTGTTTGAATGATACGGGCCAAAAACAGCACCGCATAAAATATGAATGTCATGTATTATGTCAACAACGTGGTATCGCCTGCGTGAAAATTTTAAAAATAGCAAGGCAGTTGCCAAAACTTATAGGATGTCGCTCGTGTCATGTATACTTGCTAATTGTCACAGAAATTATTCACAGGTAAGCGATACTTAAGCAAACATGGGTCGTGAAAGTTATGACTGATTATAATTAATTAGTTTGGGTTGACACAGTTTGACCCATAAATCTCTAATACGCTGCCAAGCATGACGTAACGACGGGGTCACTGGATTCTCGGCAGTAACTTGGCACCGGGAGCGAACGTTTAATATAAAAACTGATGATACGTTTGGGAGGGGTGTGTGTGTGTGTGTGTGTGTGTGTGTTGGTGGTGGTGGTTTTGTTTTTTTGTTGTTTTTTTTGAGGGGGTGGTTTGTTTGTTTGTTTGTTTGTTTGTTTGTTTGTTTTGTTTGTTTTTTGTTTTGTTTGTTTTTTGTTTTTGTTTTTTTTTTTGTTTTTTTTTTTGTTTTTGTTTTTGTTTTTTTGTTTTGTTTCAATGCTTTGTTGACAGATGCAAATATATATGTATGATCAATATGTTTGCAACATTTTATGCAAATTTTTTTAGAAGAAGCTACCGCCATGCCCATGGCAGCACTAAATTTGACTTTGAAGGTGATTGCGGCCACCTAAGGGAGCCAGACCTTGCTTCCTTGATCTCGCAGAGTTTGCTGACACCGGTTAAGTTACAGTTACAGTTGCTGTTGCCTACAGAACAGAACAAGTTCTTTGTTTTCTCCACTCCACACCGTCTGCCCCGTCTCGACTTGGACATTGTTCAGCTTCGTAAAATCAGGGAGGTGGAATTTAGATTCTAAATTCCACCTCCCTGGTAAAATGGATTCATTCATCAATTTATCATTCTTGATTCCCATGGCAACCATCAGCAGTAACCTTGCGAGTAGTGATAATATCATTGGTCGAGAAGGTGATGGTAATTAAAATCCTAATTGGTGCATTGCTCAAAGAGAAAAGCTTCGCTTGTAGTTTAACTACCTTCCTATTAATAAAATCTTGTAAAAACAGGGATGACTAACGAGAGCGTTTTTTTTTTTTTTTTTTTTTTTTTTTTTTTTTTTTTAGTTAGAAAAAAGCAGAGCTTAGTCTGATTGGGAGGCAACCCTTGCTATACATATCGTGCTCTGTCGTGTTCTCCACACCTTTTAAAATGCAGGCTTTTTCCCTTGGCGCTGAAACTTAAAGTGTTACTTTGTAAATTATCAAGCAACCTCCTATTGACTTTCTATGTGCAAAATGGCATTTGATATGATGCATTTATAATCATAGTTAAAGCTAAAATTTTAAGATTATACAGTTGTTCGATTCAAAACCATCCAAGGCTTGGTCAAAGATTGGATTGTTAACTCTTTCAGTGCCAATCACGTCTTAAATCGATCTACTTAAATCAAACTAGTCTCAATTATCACTAGGATCCCAGATTCGTATTTCTCGTAAAAAATACCTTTCATTCATATACCAGTATGCCTATAGTCCCAGACAGAATACCCCAGGTCAAGAGCTTTTCTCGGCTCATCGGGCGCATTGTGCCCAATGCGAGCCGAGAAAACCTGTTGATTCTGTCCTAAATTTGGCACTGAAAGGGTTAAGGTTAAGTGACAAAGGTTTTATGTGGAAACTTTTAAGTCAAGTGGGTAAAGCTCCCTTGATCGCAACAACAAACTTCTTGTTAAAAGTCTTTAAATGTGTTACCAAGTTTTATATACTTTGTATTTTTTGCACAAAAACACATTTATTTATTTATTTATTTATTTATTTATTTATTTATTTATTTATTTATTTATTTATTTATTTATTTATTTATTTATTTATTTACTTGTTTGTTTGTCTGTCTGTCTGGTTGTTTGCTTACTTGCTTGCTTGTTTGTTTGTTCGTTCGTTCGTTCGTTTGTTAGTTCGTTCGTTCATTAGTTCGTTCGTTCGTTCACTAATTCATTCATTAAGAAATTGTCCTTTTGTACATGATATGCCAGTCATGATTAAACTTGGTGTATACGCCAGTAATCACTGTTGCTTTTAACTCTCGTTGATGCAAAAATTGTTTGGTTTAAACGTATTTTATTAAAAAAAAAACAATAGGCCGACAGGTTCACCAGCCTATATTAGGGCCTCTAGAGCATATAAAACACGACAACAAAAAGTTGCAAGGCACTAGTACACAGATAGATATACAAACAAGACCACAATAAGAATAGAGACAGGGTAATGGGGTAATGTGTGAGCTTAGTTTTTAAAAATTACTCTTTGAGGTACAGTAGGTATAACAAAATTTATCAACATCATGTTTTAAACCTATTTGAATTCTCAATGAATTTGTGCACAGCTTCAAAAATATGCTCATTATGTTTCTTTGTATCTCCTTTGCTTTCAACAACGCCTATTTTGAAGAGGTCACCGTTCAACTGACTAAATTGTTTATTCCGCCTTTTCCTAACTGTCTGCTTGGAGCATCTTAATTTTACGACAACTTTTGATATTTTCTTGGACATGCGCTTACTAAGTATTTGCGTAAAGTTGAGCCCTTGCAATATGAAGCAATGTTCTGTCCTGACCGCATCACACTCAACCACCGAAAACTTTGTTGATGGCGGCTCCTTGTAGGTTTTTAAGGTTTGGCAAACATAATACAAAAGTGCCAGCACGCCACACGTATGGCAAGGCAAAGCCAAAGGGAGAGAGAGTTTTAAATTCTCTGCAGAGAGTTTACAATTGCCAACAGGGAGTTTCGTGCATAAATTCTTTACGGGGAATTTAAAACTGCCCGCAATGAGCAGAGAGTTTTTAACTCTCTGTGGATAATTTTGAAATTCTCTGTAGGCTATTTCGTCAGTAAACTATCTGTTGAGAACTAAAACTCTCTGCAGAGTTAGAACGTCATTGTCGGGAGTTTTGTGCCTATAAACTCCCTGCATAGAATATACAAATATTTGCAGCTTTGGTTTGCCTCGTACATAGCTTCAAAACTGTGTTTTTCTACAGTTTACAGAAGGACATTTTTCAACGTTTCACTACTAAGGCTGTGTGTGTGTGTAAAAGCTACAGTTGGCTCGTCGGCACGCTATGTGAATAGGCGACGACACAACGTTGGCCTTGACCTTGACCTTGACCTTGAGTTTGACCTGACCTCGAAACTTCCAGGAGACCTGGGCGCAGGGTTAACTCAGCACATCTGTTGCGTAGACGTCTCAATATATATATATATATATATATATATATATATATATATATATATATATATATATATACATATATATATTTATATACATATATATAGATAGATAGATAGATAGATAGATAGATAGATAGATAGATAGATAGATAGATAGATAGATAGATAGATAGATAGATAGATTATTAGTTATTCACTGTTTTAGTGTGAAATACAGCTGTCTTGGGGGAGATACTTCCTGTATTTCACACTAAAACAATGAATGACGATTTTATCCCATTTTTGATGATGTAATTTCATGCCCAAAAAATACACATCTTCGACCCGCTGCTGCTGCAGTTCACTTCACAGTCCGCCATCATGTTGTCATCTGCAGCGCGTCAAGGCTTGTATCGCATGACAGAGACTTCTGGTGGCTGATCGATGCACTAACCAGATAGGGAGATACAGCGAGAATACCGCTGTATTCCCCGGCCAGTTACGAGAATACCGCTGTATTCCCCGGCCAGTTACGAGAATACCGCTGTATTCCCTGGTCAGTTTCAGGAATAGCGCTGTATTTCACCTTTGCAGTAATTAATGCAGAAATAAGGGTAATACAAAGAATGTACCATAGCTATTAACCAATCAGAAGCCAAGGATTCTATCAAAAATGGGATAAATATATATGTATAATGGTTTCTTCAGATTTACATTGAAACAGCTTAATTTGCATAAGAAATAACGCAAGTGAACGATGTTTCTCGGAGAAGCGGTGCAGTCTGTAGTGTGAAATGAGTTTACGTAAGACGGCAATCTGTTTCGGTACACAAATAGCCTACTTTGAGGTTATCCTGTGCCCTGTGACTGTATGGATCCCCCGAGAGCCTGTATGCTCAGCTCGAGGGCGGATACAGGCTCGAGGGGCATACTGAACTGAGCATCGGATGATTTACCTATCCTGAATACCAGTATTAATAATGCCTCATTTTCAGTAACAGGCACAAATTTCATGTTAGTTAGTGCCTCATAGTGCAGAATTTTGTCAGCCAGAATGCCCAGGTGCCTTTCCTCTTCAGTAGCCATTGCTGGTCTGTGAAGGCCAGTGTGGTTGGTTGTTGGAGTAAGAAAAAGGAAGCATTCTCATTGGCTAATGGAAAAATGAGGGATATAGGCCACTGCTCTTCAATGCTGTATTCGCCTTTGGGAAATACTGAATCTTGCCAGGGTAACATTACTCCAGCATTCTAATTGGACATTTTCACTAAGCTCCCTCATTTTGATATGGTTACGTCCCCCTGAAAACACTGTATTGTAGAGGACTAAAATTCCAGTATGAAGGCAAATTATACAGTAGTTTACTGTTGACTCAGCTTTCAGTTACCACCGTGATTCTTTACAGTTTATCATTGTAACATGTTGGTCATTGTAGAACCAGAGTAACACACTAGCAGCCAACCTACTAATAAATACATTTTCAGAGGAGTGCTGGTATATGTACACGTTAAATTTCTGAACTTACTGATATTTTGCACATGTCCGCCACCAGCCACATTTGGTCTGCAACAATTGGTTACACGTATAGGTCTCCATCCGGGTTTGAGTTAAGTTGTGCATCTCGTGTACTATGCAGGTTTGCCTGGAAGAGAGATAAAAGGGAGTTGACATTGTGGACGAGTCCGGTCCTGTGTCGGGTAACGGTTTCTATATCTGGTACCTGCTGGGTACGTATTAACCACCATATTTTATAATTAGTAGTGGCAACACAGTGCATGGGCTCTTTAACATTGACGTTCTTCAATCCATCAAGCAAAAAACAACTACCTACTGTATTTTATCCAAAAACAATGACATATCAAAGTCGGTGTTTTGGGCAATACGACCTTTTTCAGATGTTAAAGAGAGTTTATACACTTGACCGAAAACATGTCGTTTTTCACATGGAAGCAATACATGTTTTATATGAATCATATGTGTGGAGATGGATCCTTGAATTTACGAAGAGAAATCTGTCATCTATTTTGGCATCTGTCCCTGTAGTAATTAACAGGTTACCCAACAGAGGACCAGCTTTCTCAGGTGTCTCCCTTCAACTTTATTTTCTGTTACTGTACATGACAGTTTCCAGTAACATAATGCAAGTATAGGTAGAAGAAATTCTTGACCACGAAACTTTAACAAAAAGAACATCAACTTTTCATTAAAAAAAAGACAACATTCTACGTACCAAGAAAAATATTACCAGTCCTAACTTTTTTTGTTACATGTAATTCCTATGCTTAGAACATTTTTGTCTTACTTCCAACATTTTAAACTTTTAATTTCACGAAATATTGATTTGTCACGTTATTTATTGAATCATTTACCTAGCCGCCTACTCCGTACCCTGGCAATTTTCTTAAAACGAATAAAACAGAGATACAGAAGTTTTCTTATTCCTATCACTTTTGTGTCTTGATCCGTAAAATAACATAGAATAAATATATGTTCACGAATCCTGCATTTTTATATATCAATATGAATATAAGGTATATTGCTCACGAAACCCACTAGCATTGACAACAAAACTACATCACTTGAAAAAACTAACGGAAATGCCTCCTTACGTATTCAAATATCGACTGGACACTCCTGTGTATATGATAGAACAAGCGGGCTGTTATTCCATATCTTTGGAGGTCAACCAGAAAAAATATTGCATTGAAACTTTTCATCAAGATCTATGACAGTATGATTTAGCTTCTATTAACGTTTATTCGGTCATTCAGCCCTTAACCTGTAATATTCCAGGTTTATTAAAAGATCAGTCACTTTGTGTTAATCTTGACTTTTTTTAATTTTTGTCATTTAACCCTTACCCTTTAATGTTTAAATGATCTGCTACTTTGTGTTTCTCCACTTTAATAACTACAAAAACTAATTTAGAAGACCGAAAATCAGGAATGATCCGTGTTACAAAAGTTTTGGATTCATGAGTCATATATATATATATATATATATATATATATATATATATATATATATATATATATATATATATATATATATATATATATATATATATATATATATATATATATATATATATATTTTTTAATTTTGACACATAAGCGCACTGGCTTGACATGACACTATTTTCGTGGGGGATTGTTCCTCCCTTGTATTTGGTTTGAGTTTCGTCTTTGTGAATTTTTAGGTTCTTTTTTATACAAATCCAATGTTTGGACTACGCCCTAATGGAGCAAACTTGGACACTCGAAATACCAAACACGCCGCTAAGTGACTTAAATAGGATGTCAGATCCCTGTATAGAGCCTTTCCTTTAACTTTCACATTAGTCCAATTAAACTCTAGTTTAAAAATATACAAAGAAAACAGCATTAACTTGTCACTTGACATACGCCTCTTCCACTTTTCAGCATGTCGAAACAAAATTGATTCAAAGCTTTTCGGATTTTGGTTTTGTGTTGGACAATTTGAAGAGCAAGACTTATTTCCTCATTGTGTGCAGACAAACTGAAGTATCGATTTAATTTCCAAAATTATTTGACGTAATTGAAGAATGTGTTGAATTAATGGTTCCCTTTGAATATCTTCTGAATGGTCGAAATCACCGTTTTCTGCATTGAACAACTGTGCGCCTGAAATTACGAAAAACGGCCGGGATGTGAAATGTCGTCTGCAACAACGTATCAGTGTACACTTTTCGTTACTCAGAAAACCTGTTGTCTCAGTCTAAATTTGTTCTGGTCAGTAAAGGATTAATACGTATTTGTGATTATTTAGGTTTTCGTACTTTTTGCTGTTGATAGTGCTGTGTGCGTGGCTTGTGTCTGCGGCTTTTGGTGCATTTTTGTACACCAGGGTTATATGATATATAACCGTTACCACACATATGAATGCTGCAGTTGATTGGTGTAACCGTTCAAGTTTTTTTTTACTTCGCCAAATTGAAAAAACACTTTCTTGCTTTAATTTTCTGAACTCTTGAAGTGAAAAGCAAGAAGCCTTTTCTTAAGCAGTACATATATATATATATATATATATATATATATATATATATATATATATATATATATATATATATATATATAATATATATAATATATATGTGTATATATATATATATATATATATATATATATATATATATATATATATATATATATATATATATATATATATAATGACAATACTTTTCTTCTCAAAATGCACTTGGTTTTGCATTTTTTAGAAAATTTATTTCATCTTTTGTTCTTTTTTCTAGTTTCTCACTTAGCCAAGGGAATAATAATGTGCATTCTACTCTGCTGAAACCAATTGTTATTACAAACGCCGTCTCGCACCCACCCCCTTCTTCCCCACCCCCAAAGTTTTCATTGAATGTATCAGAAAAAGCAAGTTGATTAGTCTCGCAGTCGACAGCGTTACTGGTGTGCTATGAGTGAGAGGGGCACAAAAAGCTGTTGATTCATTTGTAAAAATGCCTGGGCAATTAAAGTTTCGGAATGCCACATATTTATTTAGCGTAAGAGAGAGGAAGTAGAGCCTCACCAATGAGTGAGTCACCAGAACTCAACTGAATTTGAAAGCAGATGATGCGAGATCGCTGGCCAAGATCAATGTCGATCCGCACACACATGCACTCCTTAGGAACTACCACTGATGCTAGCAATTATCGGCTTGGTCAGAGTACGACTGAGTGGGTGGCTTTCCTTGGCACGGTCGGGGCGCGTTGCGCACAAACCCGCCCCTGAGGAAACCTGTTGGCCCAAGCGTGGTCTTACATACAAATCTAAGAAAAATGTTTTCTAATAATGAGAAATTTAAGTAAAAATGTTAAGGCAGACGACAATTTATATCCGGGCGCTTTTGGGCAATTTGAGCGGTAAATGGTTTCAATAGAGCAGTTAATCTTTTTTAGTTAAAGCAGTCAGGCAGTGTTTGAACTCTTATATTTCACAGAAATTGTGAGTCGAAAAACTAATCAATAGCGTCAAAGCTTGGTTGCAAGATTTTCGTTTAAATAACTTGTGTTTTTCAGTGATAACATTTTTGGAAAATCAGAATACTTTCATCACAAGTTCGATTTATCGACAGTATCATGAAACCATCGACAAAAAATTTATATCTAACATACCAAGCATAATTATATGCAAACGCAAACAGTTTTGCCATCAAAACGCTTCGAAATCCTTAAAAAAAAAAACAAAATGCTCATATTTTGTTCAACTTTTTCCCTTTGCTGTGCTATCTGAATGTGTATATCCCAGGTTGTCTGTGACATTTGTTTCAATTTTCGAGTATATTATTTTTTATCTGTTTTGACGCATGTTGGCATATTGCCTGCGAGGACCCCTACCTGATTTAGTGGGTGTACTTTGATCAAGCGCCCAACCCTGTCACAAGTTTGGCAACGGTTGCAGGAAGGTAAAACCAGACTGCCGCCAGCAGTGACTTTATTCGTTTTCCTCTTAAATGACCAAAAAGCGACCGGTTTGTAAATTGCCGTCTGCTTTATATTTTTTACTTGAATCTTCTCCCTAATTGAAGGCATTTTGGTGAAAATTGTGGACAAAACATATCATGAGAGCATGTCCCATGCAGGTCAGCAGCTTCCCTTGACGCTGCGCGCGCAACCATCGCCGAGGCGAGCTGTTGAATCAAAAGTAGGTTCATTTTATGTCACCAGACCGTTGCCTGCCTAACGGACCAATTTCAACGTTTTTCTCCATACCAAGTGTAGTAAAGACAAGACGGAGCTTGGTCTGCTTTGGAGGCAACATTCTGGCTTTTGTTTGGGTTTATCCTTAGGATAGGGTTCCGCTATATGTCTAGTTTTGAACAGTTAGGCTAATTTTAATGAAAAAACAGTATTAACTGAAGACACCGCGGTAGGATCTGTTGCTCCCTCGAACGACAGTTTGACCAATAGCCAAGAGAAACCACCCAACGTTTAAATTCTGACAGGAAAAAGAGAGCTTCAAGAGGTAATAATATATAGACAAAAGTGAAGGCGAGGTTTCAAAAATAAGGATCATTATTTTCATATGTTTTATGATCACTATATTCACTTCTTTGCAATGAATTGACGTCATTTAACATTTCTAATATCAAATTATCATGTGCTTGCAGTATCTTAGCCTCTGATTGAAGCTAATGTGCTGATACGTGTGGTGCTCGGAACTTGTGCATTCACTAGATTTTAGGTCACGTGCAGCCTGGGTGTCAGAGTAGGAGGTCACGGGACAGAAATAGCAAATTCGAGGTAGAATATGTTTTACCTTACGGCGTTGCGTTGTGACGTCATCCAGATTATTTTACAATTTCAGCCTTTGGTTTAAACATATTTTATTCCATGAAAAGACATAAGAAACAAAAATACAAACAACAATTGGCCGACAGGCTCACAAGCCTATATTAGGGCCTCTTGCACATATATTACAACACAAACGATGAAACTTCGAAACACCATTACACAAATGATGAATAAAGGTAAAAGGAGTTTGTATGTGAGCTTCCTACACGAACACCATAATGCCTTAAGTGGTTTACTAGCTGTGTTACAAATACTACTCATAATTTAAATCTTCAAGTATCCTTAATATAATTATGAACTGCTCCTACAATTTCTATGTTTTGAATCTTTGTATTACTTTCAATACCTAATAACAGAGTACGAAGATTGAAATTCCCCAAATGTATTATTTTAACGAAAAAGAAACGAACTACATTCGAAAATTTCAGCCTTTGGGCGAGATCAGTTTGGATTGTTGTATAGGGACCTTACGGTAACGATGTTCTCGACCTCGATGACTACTGCATAGTGATGTCAGATCCCGAGAAACATAAATGGATTGAATTCAACGGCTGCAGACTGATTCCTTTATTAGGTGATGATGACTACGTAATAACGTCAATGTATGTTCTACTTTTAGAATATCAGAGGTTTCAATGCAGGTCAGTGACCTGTTAAGTTCCAGGTTGCACTTACGAATACCTGGGTGATTGTTTAGAGTAACACTATTCCAGGTAACAACGAAATCTTAAATATAAGGATCATTCGCAAATAATGAATTGATCAATTACATCAAATAAAGGCTACATCATATAATCTCTGAAACAGCTGGGAAAAAGGCAAAGCCCTACTGGAATCACTCTTGGCAGAAACGACAACACACACAAGACAAAACTAGGCACCATGCACCAACAATCAGAGGACAACTACAGTGGCGGGGCAGATAATGGAGCAACGTAAATTCGCGTGAGATTTGTGCATCTCAAAATATGACATATAGGTCAGCAATAATAGAATCCGAATCGCATTAATTTTTGCTTTTTTTCGTGAATTAGTTCTGTTGGTTTGAAGCGATTAATTGTCTGTAATGAATTCACGTATTGCTAAAAAAAAATCACATTTTCTTCAAAGAGAACATTCTGGATGGCCATAAAATACTGCCTGTAAAGTAAATGGCCCGTAGCAGGAAATTGTAGTGTGATACTGATAAAAATGTTCGCTGAACAGCATAAGTAGGATAGTTAAAAAGTAATGCCAAGTATCTTTACTCGATAAACTTCAAGCAGATAAAGGTATGTCCTCCACAACGGTCTTCATAAGCAAGTGCGAATTTGATTGACCAGCATCCACTAAAAATCTTTTACTTACAGTAGTTAAATTTCCTGTTTTAAATAATTTTTCATTACTACAGCGACAATTTTTACTAATAATAATTAAATCTACGTAATTTAATTACTTTAGAAAGTAAATGATTATTTTTTCCAATAAATGAATTACTAAGTCAATTAAATGGATTACTTGACCAAGCTATTGAATCACTTGCTTTTCAACTAAATAGGTTTGTTACCGAAATAATTGAAAAATACTTAAAATACGTTTTTGGATTTCTTTAATTAAGTAAAATATTTTAGTGTGTGTGTGTTGAATTACGAGAAATGCAATGTTAAAATTATACAGTTTATGAACTTTTACAACATGTTGGATTACTGGCTTCATACTATTCTAGACTATTTGAATGTTTTGACTGATGTACAGTTTCTAATTTTGAGAGGCAACTGATCGCACAACTTAGGAGTTCAGAAAAAGAAAAGAATCATTAAACAATTCAGTGCGAGGAAGGAAACAAGGGAAGCTTAAATTACTGATGAGTATGATAATTTCAAATCAGAGTTAGGTACTCTGTATATATCTTCTCCATATGGAGAACATTTATCAGTCAGTTTACCTTATCTCCGGACTGGGTGGCGTTGTTACTGGTTCCACAGTTGTCCTGGCGGTGGTTGTATTGGTAACTCTATTTGAAAGATAAAAACAAAAATTTTACGGCTATGGCAAAGACAACAGCATTCGTTCTATTCCTCAAAGATCCAAAAGAGTTGGGGGGGGGGGGCGCATCCAGGGTCTCGTAGACAGGCACTCCCCTCAGAGAATTGTTGCACCGAGGATGGAGATTCTGAAAATGGGATCCTGCTACGTGTACTCCTCGAGCGCGAGAAGAAAAAAGAAAAAAATCGAAAACATTTTAAGTAGTGTATACATTTATATTGTATTTGTGTCTTTTTGTCCAAAACCACTTCCTCGTAGTCATTACCCTATTCCGCAGTCCGAACTCTTTACTCTCCACAAGCTAACCTGTCCCTGTCTAACTTATATACATAGAAGTTCTATTGTCCATGTTGCACACGTTCCTCTGTAAAATTTTGACATAGGCTGTATTAGCCCAAGTAAATTAAAGGGTCTTCAGCAGGTAACTACTCAACATGTTTCGGAGCCTTTTACCCGTATTGGCGCATGCTACATTCTGATTGGTGAGCTTGATAAGTCCGCCATGCTGGTTATTTATTTTTTTTTTTTAATTTGATTCTATTTTTTATTTTTTCAGTTTTTACTGTTTTTGTTGTTTTGTTTTTGTATATATATATATTAATTAAGAATAACCCTTGATCAAAGGCCACGCGTAGCTACCTTAATAAGAATATCAGCAGGATGTACCAGATAGATCATGTAGTCTGTCCGAAAAAAAGCAGCAAGAAAATTTCACTAAGTTCCGAGATTCGGCTTTTTCTCTTGCCTGCTAAGTGACTGGTTGCGGGGCAGCCACATGCG
>OZ026614.1:75465205-75657705 GCA_964020975.1 Hermodice carunculata | reverse complement strand
CCCACTGTTATTGGTCATAATCGTCGCCATCTTGTATTGTTTTAATGATACCATTCACAGGCACCACATGTTTTGGTAGTGGAACATTCGTTTGTCCGCAATCTGCGAGATCGTATATTTGAGGGCTAGAACGATTTTGAGTTTGATTGCGGGCTTGATGTGATGGTCAGATTCCTTTGCAGGGATGGCCTACCAGTGCCCCAAACAAGAACATTAATTCAAGAGTGGGGAAATATAACTGTCGATGTTGTGTTTTTGATGTAGGAGGTAATGATTTACCAAATTTTGTAAACGCTATTTCAAATGCACTTTCGTGATGATCGGCAAACTGTTCTAACAGAACAGCAGTAAATGGCGGCCCACAACCAGGAGCGCAGTGGACTACAGTGGGAAAGTAAAAAAAGGCCAATGAGATATGAGAGTGCTTGTCCCGGAGTTTGAAGTGGTCTACTGGCGGGCAAAGGGGATTGACATCCCAAAGTATGGTAAACTGTTAAGTGAAGGCGGCACACGTCTCAACGAGATTGACCAAATTAAATTGTACAGGTTGGTTAGAGGGGCCAATAACTTCGCAACCAGGCAGTTGGGGGGGATCTTACAACAAAGATTTAAATTCATCAGGCTCCTGGCCGACCTAATTGGCATAACATAGTCTCCATCTTTGGAATTTAAAAAAGTCCCACCAAGAAAACGATGGGGAAGGCCCCTGCCTACATCACGTGATTTAATTCCATCATGCCCCTCATGGGGCCATCAGGGTAAGGATTTTTCATTACATGGTGTTAACACTTGAAGGGGCTATCATATGCCACAGTATTCAGTTTGTGCAGGTTAAATGGCTATCGTATGCCATAATTTATGCATGTTATGCCTGTATGAAGACAGTCAATGCCACATTCCCTTGCATAATCAAGGTACATTTCAGCCAGTATTAAAAAGCAGTATTCTTATCACCTTTTGGGTAGGGAGCATGTAAAACTGATTTAAACGGAGGCATTAATGCACAAAAGGTTCTATACTGACCCTCGGGTGAGCAAGTTAATGTCCATGATATAGGTGCTACATCCATTGTGTCACATGTATCATGCTGGATACATGGGGTCAAAATGGACGGCAATGGGTGCATCTCTTGCTCAGGAGTCCATTACATTCGTCTCAGGGTCCTGATGTATTGTTCCTTACACTTGTATATTTTTTAGTTGATGTGCATTCTATTTAATTTTTGTCCTTTTACTACATTTGTTTTGCGGAACTGTGTTTTGAATTGCAATGTTTTTACATTTTCTGCCTTTGACTCTTCACAAAAATGTTTTAGTGTTTAGGCTATCGTATATTGTCTGTGTGGGTAATTTTGAATAAAACACTCATGAATCAAGGTCTACTGGCCCTATGCTGTTTAAAACCTACTATCCATTGCTTTGCTTATGTATTAAGCTTGATGAAGTATGTTTATGGCTGACAGAGTGCTATCAGATGCCTTCTGTGTGGTTTATTTTTTGTAAAGTACTCATGAAGTGGTCTACTGACCCGGTGCTCCTTAAAACACTTATGCTCATTATTTTGCTCTTGTAGTGATACATCTTATGAAGAATGTTGAAACGCTGTCAGGGATGAATAGTGCTTAATGAAACATAATTTTTCACTCTGAATCCACCTGATAACGCACAATTTTATCGGATAATATTAGTAAAGTATAAGCATTCTGTGCGTCAAGTATGCTTTTGTAGTGATTTCTAGTTAGTATGGTACTTTTCTTGTGTCAGAGCATGGTGATTATTCCCACAACTAGGTTTTGTTGTGTTTCATTGCAGATGCCAAAGCACAAAGCAAAAAGAGATGCCCTGTGCAAGGCCAGAGCTGCTGTGTCTGATACAGGACATGATTTAGCGTGCTATGGCAGAGAGGCAAACCACTGATGTTGCTCAGTCAGGGGCACCCATTGATGGCCGTCATGAGTCCTCATCAGATATGGATTTGCATCCAGCTCTAGAGCACGTGGCCATCTCACATGCCAACCGCCAAACTGCAGAAGGATCTGTAACTCTGGACTCATTCTGTTGCCTAGCCACCAATACCAGGTACAACCTGTGTTGGGCACAGATGTGCAGCCTGGCAAATCGACAGAATCTGATGTTGCTGACCAGGGATTGACCAGGCCCCCAGCATTAATACCACACCCCAGACCAGTGACCAATGGACATCCCCAAATGAAAACAGTGGTAAAGGCAGAAGGTAGGCCACCTGCCAAATTTGCAAGTGTGGACAATTTGGACATGGCTCAAAAGTTTGAATTTAAATTGTCTGATCAAGTAGCCTATATATTAACTGACAAAAATGAAGACATTCAGGACACTTTTCCGTGTAATAGTGGCAGGAAGTTTTTAGTGCAAGACAGGAATGATTCAATAGGAACAGCCACCCTAGTGCATTCAGCAGACAAAACTGGGGTAGGTGCACCCCCACAAAGGAATCCATTTGTCAGCTGCCATGATTTGTTGACCTTTGCATCCGGGAATGACACTAGGGCAGTGGCTACTCAAACACCATTGGGTGCAGAAGCTGTGGCTATGGCTTTGCCTTCCAAGACTGCTAGTCAAAATTGAATAGCGGATAGAAGGGCTCTTAAAATAATAACATAGGCACAGTGTAGGTCTGTACAAAATTTGAGTGGGTGCACTGGCATAGACTCACACACAGCACAGGATGCAACCCTTTACAGCTATGGATCGTTGGCAGTCACACCCGGGACGCGTTCTATGGCAGGGACACTGCTATGCCATTCTGTCCTGAAACACTGGAGTTGTGTGCAGATGAGAATCTAAAAAACAAGATGGTATCAAAGGGTCAGGTTGACTTGAGTCAAATGCACAATGTGACACAACTGGATGAGGAATTTCAAGCCGAAATCACTGACTCAGTGTGTAATGTGTCAATCAAGGTGCCAACTAAAACTAACAAAAAGTAAAAAGTTTGTACCGGTACCTTCAATGACTGGCTTCAGGCCTTCTTAATCTATGCCTCGGTGTATTGAAAAGAATCCCCACATTAAATGTTGTCAATTTTCAGGCATATCAACAGAATCAGGAATATGTCACAATCCCACTCTATTGATATGTGTATGACAAGAAATTCAGACAAGTCTAGGCAGCTTGCAAATGCCCCTGGCACTTTGTGAGCCACAGCTTATGTACCGGTACACAGTGTTTTTTTCCACCCCAAAATAGCCAATTTAGTCAAGGTGTCTCAAGAAGTCCTGGTAGTTCCCCAAACAATGTACCAAATGCCCCCCCCCCCCCCGTTATTGCTACAGGTTACATGGGGGACAGTTTTGCGAACAGACCCAGTGTCATTTTTCACACAACTGTCCCAGATGTGGCATCAGACACAGGGCCATGTCAAGTAGGGACCAGTGTGTCAGAGGACATGGTCTTGGGTTCAACCAAAGGGGTTACAACCCCGATCAAAGCAGAGGGGCTCAACTGAGCACTTGAGGGGTATGAACATGAACTGCAACAATTGTTGTATAATGATGTCAAACATGCCTTCAAAATTCCTCACTCATGTGACTGACCAACCAAGGTGCCAAATAATTTGAAGTCAGCATTCAAACAGCCACACATAGTAGAAACCAAAGTAAATTCATAATTGGAAGCCAAAAGGTTGGCTAGTCATTTTGATGAAATACCACTGAGCAATTCTGTGTGTTAACCAATTGGTATTGTGCCTAAGAAAGGAAATTGGAAAATATAGACTGATCCACCATCTATCATATCTACCTGGTTTATCAATCAATGATGGCATCTCAAACGAAGAAACTAGAGTGTCGTATCAAATGATGGATGATGCAGTACATTTAATTCAGAATTTAGGGCCAGCATGTTTTTTGGCTAAGACAGAGATTGCCAATGCATTTAAGATATGTCCAGTGCACCCAAGTGACCATGCACTTCTTGGTTTTAAGTGGAAAGATAAGTCTTATGATAGTAAAACACTCGCAATCAGTTGCTCAGTTTCATATAGGATTTACGAATGTTTGAGCACTGCACTCCAATGGACAGCTACCAAGAAATTATACATAAGTTCAATCATACATATACTGGATGACTTTCTGTTAGGAGAAGCAATGTGGCAGCAGTGTCCGCAAAACCTTGATGACTTTGTCAATATGCGCATTTCCCTTGCCCTTCCTATAGCAGAGGATAAAACGTTCAAACCTGACACTACAATGGTTTTTGCTGGCATTGAAATAGACACAGTGCATTCAGAGTTTAGGTTGCTAGCAAATAAATCACTTAATGGTCAAGAAAACTGGTACAAAATCCACTACAATGTAAGAAGATAACAGTTTGAGTTTTGCAATCACTCTTTTGTATCTTAAACTTTGCATGTTATGTGGTTTTGCCTGAAAGAGCGTCCCCGTGAAAGTTCATTGAACTAACAAAGAGGGCCAGTTTTGGTTCTAATCAAATACATCTAAGTAGTGAAGCAAAGACTGATTTGCTTGCCTGAAAAGCATTTATGGACAGCTTTAATGGTCGGAATTTTTTTCTGGGAAAAGAATGGTTATCAGATTCAGTCGTGAAGCATTGATGCCTCCAGCAGTGTGGGCTGTCCAGCTGTCTTTGGTGCACACTGGTTTAGAGGAGAGTTGGCAAGCTGTAAATGTAAGCATTCTGAAGCTTTTCCCAATCCTCCTTGCCTTGAACATTTGGAGTCCACAGCCCTTCAACAAAACGTTAATAATAAATACTGATAACATGGCATTGGTAAATGTTATTGATGAAACAACTTGTAG
This sequence comes from Hermodice carunculata, assembly GCA_964020975.1. NCBI lineage: Eukaryota > Metazoa > Annelida > Polychaeta > Eunicida > Amphinomidae > Hermodice > Hermodice carunculata. The sequence goes on along the minus strand of OZ026614.1, from coordinate 75,652,910 downwards.
AGACAAAATGCAGGTTGTAGTGATAAGGGCCCTTGTACTGGCATGCATGGAATACAACATTCTCTGCAAGGCTCAACATATTCCGGGCTGGTTAAACACTGTCTCTGATTTTTTGTCATGATTCTCTGATTTTTGAGACTGTGGCAGCAGGTTCCAGGCCTGGACATCACAATAACACCAATTCCTCCATAGTTGTTACCCTGAAGCTAGAATTTGAACTGAGTAAATTGCTATCAAACTGTCTGGCAAAGTCAACACAGAGTGCTTATTCTTATGCCATGGGGTTATTAAATAAATTTGTAGAACTTCCAGGGGTGGGCTTCCGGTACCATGACAAAAATTCTCAGCATATCTGTAAAAGATCCTTTGCTTCCTATAACTAGATAAAGCTCAATATAAATCTCACAGTTTGAGGATAGGAGCTGGAACATATGTGGCTCAGTTGGGTTTATCAGATGCAGAAATACGTCAGTTGAGTTGGTGGAAGGCCAATGCTTTTGAAAAACATATTCGGTACTGACTGGCCTCTGATCGGGTGACCATGCTTTGCATGGTCTATGGCGCAATATCCTACCTCAATGGGCTTTTTACTGTGAAAATACACAACATTTCATATTTGTACACTGGAGATTAAAAAAAATGTGTATTTGTGGGGTAATATGAAATCTACAAATTGTTAAAATGTAGCAATAAAATATGGACTCCATCTTGCATATAATAACGATGTGTTGGGTTTTGTTTATTGGTCCATGAACAACGAGCCTAGCCAAATAGAACCTCGTGAAATAAAGTTAAACATAGTTTGATTGGTTTTATGGAGCTAGCTGAATGCATAGTTTTTTAATTGGTAGCATTAGTGTAACAAGGAGCAAATAAGCAAGACGCATTGCTCTGCAAAGAGGTTTATGACACGTGGCCTGAATGGACCAACCAGGAGCATGTATTTTTCAGTTAGCCCGCTTGATTTATTTTGGGAACACATAACATGATTGGACCAATCTTAGCTTAGCCAGAGAGAACCTCATAAAATAAAAATAATATGGTGCATAGGCATAGGCCTATATGTGCCCAATTGCATGATGCGTGATGCGTCAGTGGATGGATCATGGCGCCTTGTGAAGAGGCCATTCTGGGTATGCACAGATAGACTGCATTTGCTGTTCGTATTTTTCTAATGCTAAAAACAAGCCATTAGTAAATATAGAGGAGGGAACCAAACTCAACCCTTACTTTGAGCAACTGCAAAAGCGTGGTTATGGTGGCTATCAGTGACAATAACATGGGCGTGAGAATTGCAGTCATGTTTCTATTTTATGGGCTATGCTTTTACGCATAACTCCACACATCTGTGTCAGTTAGTCCCCCTTTCCCCAATTTTACACTAATTTTTCGAAGTTTGATCATTACTGGCTATTACCATCCTACATGAACTGGTCGATAATGCAAAAAAAATGCACTGCGCCTGCTTCTCCTTTCGAATGTTGTTTCCAACCACGTCTCGACTTGCATGAAAAGTTAACAAGGTTTCTTACATGTTTTATTGAGTATTAAATACTCATTGCACACAAAACGACGATCTGATAATAAAATAAGAACAAATGGAAAAATTAAACCAGTCAAACTGCCAATGAAGTCGCTCTGATATGTTCGCTAAAGGCCTACCTGGCTTCCAAGATTGAGGCGTACCCGTACATATACATCATTCCAGCTAGCAATAAAGGTTGGCCCAACATTGGCCCAACGTTGGCATGGATGGCCCAGCATTGTGCCAATATTGGACCAACGTTTATTGCTAACTGGGATGGTATCATAAAATTTGCTCTCTGTCTCTGTCTGTCTGTCTGTCTCTCTCTCTCTCTCTCTCTCTCTCTCTCTCTCTCGTGCACTGGCCTGTCACGCTCAAGGAGGATCCATGTATGAGAATTATGACGTTTTTGTGACATTATTATTGCACGTGACTATTACAACGAATCCCAGTGATCAGCGATCTGGGCGCCTCCTTCCCAGTCCAGATTTGTAAAATGATATGAGTGCAAATGGGACTTTGTAGTCCCTTTATCATAATAAAACCACTTCGCTCGTAAAAAATAGGTTACGCCTATATCGAACGTAATGTTGCCCAAATATGTGCCATATGATAAGCTGCATTGTGTCTTCAGGTGGGGGTGGTGACGTCATTTTGAAACGAGTAGCTTGGGAAGGAAACGATATGATTGGTTCATAGACAATGTGGATGGCATGTCACTTACCGTGGATTACCATCTTGGATTTCATCCTCGAAATTTGAAATTCGTTCCCAAACAGAATAAAGAGAGAATCTCACATGGATTAGAATGAGTTACCATTTTCCCCAGCAACAGCGATCGCGAGTAAGAGAAAAATTGTAACTCAGTCTCCAGCCACGTAAGATTTTATTTTTCAATGTTTAATTGGATATTAATCGCAAAAAGATATCATGCGCCTCCTTACGTTCCTCGCAGTTGATCCACGTCTAAATGTGCCGTACAATCAAACATGCCTAGCGCACATTTAGTTTTGTCTGCAATGTTAATGTACAAAGTCACTGATGCAGGCCTAGTGAAAGCACGTTGCGACGATTACCCGTGGTTTGGCCATGTAGTAATTCTCACAAGCAATCAAATGTTTATGATCATCCGTTGTAGTTTATTCAACAACAAAGGCACTTGAAACTCAGCATTACGTGTGTGTCCATTTTTGTTCCAGGAAGCGACACGTATAAAAACATAACCAACTCGAAATCACTAATTAATTATGTTTTTATCAGTAACTCACGTTGCAAAATGGACACAGTCAATCGCAAGTTGCCAATTTTGGTCGTCTCCCGTAACGTTCCAACACAGCTCGGTACAACAAAAACTTGTCAATTCTATTCGAATATTTGCAACGTGCAAATTTCTAATATTCGCAGGATTTGAGGTATTGATCATAAAGTCCCTATTAATTTGTCATTTTTCACGCTTAAATATACACAGTATCTCAACTCCCTGACTCTGATAAGCCTTAACGAGAAAAAAAAGGTGAAATATATTTTTCACCCTTTGGAACAACAGCTGCTACTACTGTTATTATACTGCAAAGGTTTTAAATATTTCAATTTTCAAATCCTGACTGTAAAAACTGTAAATTCTACTGATCTAGTTCTCCAAATCTGAAACAAAAATTGAAGCATTTGACTTCCATGGCCATTAGAGCTACGAATTTTGAACTTTCACAAATAGAATTAAGTTTCACTTTGCATTGTGAAGCGTTCAACTAAAGCACGAATTATTTTCATTGCCTTACCCATGCCATATATTATTCCAAGCACCAAAACAAACTGCATCCCCAAGAATAATGTTATAAGAAAATCATAACGCCATAAATTCGCATGGCATTAAGCTTCATGGCATTTTGCGAAAAGCCTCCGTTACAAAATACACAGACTCTAATTGTTACACAAATTGCTCAACGTTAAAGTGTTACATTTTGCCACACGTTTATTACAAATTGCTTTGGTTTTGTTTGCACAAGTGTTACAAATGGAGCATTGCAAAATGTGAAGATATCACAAGTTGGGGCAGTATTACGTTTTGCCGCAGTACAATATGAACATGTACATCAGCTGTTTTTATTACATTACAGTCGTTGACACAGGCGTAAACATGCAAAGACAAGATTTCAGCATTATGCATCATCTTTGGGTCATTTAAAATGTGTCAGCCAACTTGAAGAAACCATTTGTGATAGCCAGCGCCCGGGGGTTGGCTCAATTTCCCTTTCACCGGATTTTATCAATTGTGTCTTCGCCTAAATGTTTACTGTCGTTTTGATATAAATCACTGTATTGTATACTGAACTTGCTTATCCATTTACACGTCTACTGGTTAATAAGACCAAGACAATCATCTTTAGTAAAATGTCCCAGGCCATCAACTTTCTTATGACCACAAAATACCCCGTTGCTACTTCTTCTTGTATATTGTAAACATGTTTATTTCATCTGGACCATCTTCTAGTTTACACAGAAACAAATGCCTTGCTCCCAAGACATATGATATAACTTTTTACCGTTTTTGCACAGATCAGACATCAATGAGAATTTTCGAGACGTGTTTAATCTACAATAAAAGGTGGCTTGCTTTCGTGGATATATTAGAAAAACTTGGAATAGGGAACAGATATTATGTAATATCGGGGATGTGTACGTGGCGCTAGAAGATGTGGGTTGCAGATGGCGCCACTGGTAACTTGTGCTTGGTATCTTGCGCCTTGCAACTTTGGTGGCAAAAAAAATCCAGGTTCAGTAATTGGCCAATGATTACAGGGGTGGGCATCCTCTAACATCAAAGGGCGACAAGAGTGCAGAAAAATGTTACACAGAGACATAGTGTTCCATTGTGAAGATAGAAAATTCAGGCTGCTTGTGTTACAGGAGTATATTTTCATGCTACAAGCATTCTGACAAGTGCTCAGTCTTGTCAGATTGTGAACCAAAGTCAGCCTAACATGTAATAATGGTGTTAATCAAGAGCAGTTAAACCAGATACATGTACTTTATATGGCCATTACAACTGAACATCTAAACGAGGATGGAATGGCATGGCACATGATCAAAATTGTGGTAATCAGTAGAGGAATAAATAATTATACAAAATGTCTCTGAACGGATACTCTGTTGGAAGAATATTTGTTCTTGTAAATATCTTAATTCTTAATTTTGCCAATCGTTGACCTAGCCTGCAGGGTAAACCGGATGGAATGCATAAATAATGTTATGATGGTGTTGAGGAAATTATCACGTTTTATTCACATGGCCTTCTCTCGGTCATTCATATACGAGTGGATTTGTTTTCGCCCCTGGAAACCCTGTTGGGTTGTAAATCTTCGCCTTCCATCTTCCGGATGATTATGGGTTTGTCTTATCAAATAAACTGCACATGTTTGTGTCCAACGAAATGTGTAACGGTCACTGCGTTCTTAAAGAGTTTCGAAGGGTACAAGAGCTGTGTGACATTACAAAATGTATAACCGTTTTAGCATTTTTTTCGGCCTGCACATTTACCGTTTACTTATTTCACTTAAGTAAAATATGATATGCTCATGAAACCCTATTGAATCTTTGAACTGGTAAATGGCAACACAATGATGTTTATGTAATCAGTTTTATTAACTTTATTTAATTTTTTCATTATTTACAGGGACAGTGGTTATGCCCCGATCTGTTGCCCCCCCCCCCCCCCCGCTTCTGTAAAGGGGTAGTTTTCCCCGTTGGGAAACCACAGAATTATTGATGCCAAGGTGATTATTTCTGGTCGGTGACGCCAGAATTGCAAACTGCAAAGACATGTTCATAGAGTAGTATATAAGGATTTTCATAAACGTCCAGTTTTTTACAAATGTAGACTTCCCCGATAAGGAATTAACATGTTATCCCACATGGACAGACATTGCAGAGTTCTCAAAACGATCAAGCAACAAATATGTGCATACTGTAAAGTTAATGATTAATTGTATTTGAATTTAAACTGGTCAGAGTTTAGAAATATATAATACAGACGTGTGCCACTGAGTTTGGAGGCATTACCTGGAGACGAAAGTCCATACTTGGAAACAGTCTTTCCTTTTTACGTTTTGAATCACTAGAACGACAATAAAATTGTATGTAACGCTGCATAACTCCGTGTCAGTAATAGAGAGTCTGGTTACAAAATAATATGCCACAAAATTTGTTCTTTGGTCATGGTCTGTGTAGCTCAAGGTCAGTTAGGGTCAAATGCATTATTTTAATGTGGACTAGTGCCTCGTTTTTCAAACACTGTTTTGTGTAAATCCATGCATGACGATCTGAAGTTACGGGTGAAAATTGATTTGCACATCCTATAACTTCAGGTCCCAAAGGACTCTAACGGTCCCCTGTAAAGGTCGTGATGAAATTAGTAGAAGTTGGCTGATAAACTTTTCTATTTGCAGAAGTAAATTTGGTTACTATTAATGAGTTTCAAACAGAACTATGGTCAAAATTATGTTATTTTATATGTTGGCATACATTAAGCTGGCCAATGGATCTTCATTTTCGCTGTTCAAGCCCACTTGGAAACAATCAGAAGTTCGGAAGAAATAACATATTAAAAAATGGGGTAACATTCCAGCATATTGTATATGGTTATTCGGCCTTGATATTGGAGTAACAGAGGTTGCATTTAAATTTGAAAAAAAAACAGTGGACCAGTTCGTGGGAATCTTTCTGACGAAAAAACTATCAAAATCTTCTAATGGTCGAAGTCAGTAAGATAGCGAAAGAGATCAAGCGGTCCACTGACTTTGACTCCAAATAGGTCATATGTAAATTAATAAAAGTTGAAACACAGTTATTTTTCTATTAAACCCCCAAAAAACGTTTGTCCAAATTTGTCACATAGCGATGGAAGTAAAGACGCCAAATTTGTTTTTGCCCATGCAGGTAATGATCCATATAAATTTGGAACAAAATTCGCCTGACTTGTAATAAGGTCTCGTCTGGCGCACATTTGATGTTTTGTAAAAATCCAAAGTCAACCCAAACAGGTGGGTTCTTCGTCTTCCTCAAGCTCTGCAATAGGCTGGCAAAAATAATAAAGTGACGCTTTTAATAAAACCAGCTGACGCAGACTTAATAACGGGAGGAATATTTTATTTCAATAACCTAAGTGAGCCCATGTAGAAGGCTGTTTTACTAAAATATATACGTTATTAAAAGAATCTTCAATCCAATACAGGTTATGTAAAATATCTGACCCTGTCGTTGGGCAACGGTGACGATCATCGACCTTGGCACGGGCGTACTGATGGGACACCATTGAGTGCTGCTAATATTTGTGGGAATAAAGCATATTCGAACAAATAACGATTCCTTCCTATGCCAATGTCAGTGCGTAATACGGAACATGCATTTTAATTTCCCGCCTCAATTGCCTAGTCTAGCTTGGTGAGATATGGGCGAGATATGGGTCGGACGTGTGTGGACAAGCAGAATATTTCTTATATTTTGGAAATAAAGAATACTTCTTAAAGGCAGATAATTTTTTTCCTTATCTATAGCTCGGGAAGTACCAGACGGACACCAGTTTAAATTTCTCACAAAATGCTAATTTTGTGAGAAATGAGCAGATGGCCCTGTCTGTGACAGTGATATGACCCGGACGTCCCCCGTGATCGACAGGCGTCAAACCCGTGCTTTGCGGCGGGAAATTAATATGCGTGCAGTATAATGCAGATGACTATGAATTTCAAACGGTTACTTTTATCTTGGTTGTTAGTTTAGCAGAAAGCAACATATTTTGCTATGTTTCACACAGAGAGCTGCCAGTACATACGGGTGCTCCTTGTATGAATCGGGCGAAAGTGGCTGATATGAATGTCTCGCATTGACGATATCTTTAAATACATTGAACCTCATACATTTGAATTGATTTAAAGATAATTCAAATTGAATATAAGATGTTTAACTATATTCAAGATGCCTTATACTGTATTAGGATACCCTGAATTGTGTTTAAAGGTATGCCTATATTAAACAAAAGGCCTGTTGTACTGAATCTAATATAACTTTAATCTGGTTTGAGATATCTTCAATGTCACTCACGATGTGTTTATTTTTATTTTTAAGATAACTTTACTTAAAATTAAGCTATATTGAAATATGTTAGAACAGATCCGAGGTAACATCCGGTTTCAATCAAAACGTTTGGTGGTACAAGATGGATGTGTGAACTCTTCAAGTTGAAAACCAAATGCATATGAACAATAATCAAATTGGCCCTAAGTAAATAAATACATGCAAATGCCTTCATTTGCGCCGGGTGGAACGTATAAGAGAAAATAAGCCGAAAAAAAACATACACAATTGTGGATTATGTTATAGCTGTGTGGGTAGACACTTAAGTGTTAAGTTTGCCTTTCCATATTCTTGTGATAGCTTTCACCATTTGATCAAGTGAGACAAACTATTAAACTCAGCCATGGATTTTCATGACAGAACAATCCGAGAGCAGAACAGTCAATACTCGCTCCAAGCAGAGATAGCGATACTTTATCTCATGAATTTTGAACATACATACATATATATATATATATATATATATATATATATATATATATATATATCATACTACATGTGTAACCATGGAGGTATTATGGTGTAACTGAAGAAAATACTTGTTTCTTCATTGTGCGCACCATATTTTCTTCTTGCGGAATAATTTGGTCGCGGAATAGTTAAACCACCACGTCACAGCAATGGACTCGTTTTCCCCCACACTAGCTATTTTGTGTAAATGTGACACAGAACGACAGTATTTGTTTCCTACTCAGGAAATGATCTTCAATGAAAACCTAGATTTAATTGACCTCCTATAGGCGTTGCTTTTTTTACGTTCGTACGGGGGCAAGTGAGCTTCTCGCGAATGAAAAAAGCCATTGTCACATTCATCGAGTAAGTGCTTCCCCACAGATGGGAGTGTCTTTTTGATTATCAAAATACGTTTACACTAAATGAGAAGCTTAAGCAAAGTTTAACGATCATTCGCGGCGTGTGCTTTGGTATTATTTGCATGCAGATGTGGACAAGCGCATGATTTGTTCCCTCGCAATACAAGCATTGACTATACCCATGTTGTGCGTGTGTCGTTTGGAGGCCGTTATTGTGACAGGAACAGTCAAAATGGGAAAAAAGGAAAAAACGAAAAAGAATAGCACGTAGAACTATGAAAACAGGAACAAAACACCATAAGAAAAAGAAGACAGCGACATTCCGTGCTTAAATGACCCAAACATCTTCATTTCAAAGCCAACCAAGCAGAACATACGAAATAATTACTGGCCATTCCTCACTGATTTCTCGTAATTGGGAAATGAATGCCGAGAAGCCACCATATGGGTTAGCCAACTGTTCAAGTTCATTCGAGGAAGAAAAAGAAAAAGTTTGCCGTCCACGCTTAATTCCACATCATTATGTGCGTCAATTTTGACGTCTCAATTCATGAATTACCGGTACAATTTGACCTGACTGCACATGCCTTATATGTTCAGTAGCTGGGATAACTTGACTCGGATAAACTTCGAGCATGTGAGAAATGATATTGCATCTGTGTGTAAACGACATTGGTAGATATATTCAGTTTATCACGCCTTCATTCCAGGCACAGCTAATATGTGTGACATAGTTAAAATGATACAATATCAGATTGAATAAATGCCAATTTTTATCCAATTTTGATCATGTTGGGCTCAAATTGTAGGTGCACATTTTTGTAAATTATATGTGACTTCTAAAGGTCAAAGATCAAAGTCAATTAAACTTTTGAAATTTTGATGTAGCCATAACGTGATCAATTTCTGTCTAATTTTGATCATGTTGGACTCAAATTGTAGCTATTGTAACACTGCACATTTTTGTTATTTACATGTGACCTCTAAAGGTCAAAGGTCAAAGTTCTTTGGACTTTTGAAAGTTTCATCCAATGCCATACAATGTGGTGAAATACAATGCAACTTATCCAGTTTTGATCATGTTGGGCTCAAATTGTAGGTATTGTAACACTGCACATTTTTGTAATTTACATGTGACTACTAAAGGTCAAAGATCAAAGTCAATTAAACTTTTGAAATTTTGATGTAGCCATAACTCGGTCAATTGTTATCCAATTTTGATCATGTTGGGTTCAAACTGTAGTTATTGGAACACTTCCCATTTTGTAATGTTTATGTGACCTCTAAAGATCAAAGGTCAGGGTTATTTTGACATTTGAAAGTTTCATCCAATGCCATACAATGTAGTGAAATACAATGCAACTTATTTTCGTGCGTAGAGTGGTAGAGCGAAAAGCGCGAAATTAAATCGAGCGCGAAAATTTCTAGAACTACAGCACTTGAACTGAAGGAGGGACTTTTCTGTAGTATGGATGAACTAAGGAAAGCAAGATCACGGACGGCCGAGGGTAATCGGTTCCGTAAACACTTCAATATTTCTTTTCTGATTCAAGTTTATCATTAAAGATCCTTTTGATTGTCCATGTTCAAATTTGATACATGGGTGACTCATGGGTTGTTCTCACCATACGGCGGGATTTTAAAAAAGAATGGATGTGAAAATAATCAACTTCCACTGTCCAGTTGTCACTGCTCGACAGAGGTCCTCTCCAATTGAATAAACAAGCCTGTGTATCCTCTCACCCTTTTCCACTTCAGGCTCACTGCCATAAAGTACAAGGGTGGGGAACATCTTAAGTTCCTGAGACACCTCCTCTTCAGCACGCTTTTCCAGTTCATCAGCAGTGGGTGGCCAGAGCAGATCAGTTGACTCCACAAAACACCTTTTGATCACCTGTCTCAAGTACAGAGCAGTGTTCTTCAAATGATCAGCTGTCCCAAACTGATAGGCCTGTGCTATTGCATTGGCTAGGGTGATATTAGTGCTGTAGACTGGCCAGAATGAGAAGCAACCTCGCTCCTTGAGAGCTACCTTTGAGAAGGAAATGTGCTCCTCTAGTTCTGTGCCCTTTTCAATCTTCAATCTTAACCATAGGCTTTATTGACCTATAGTTTGGACTTGGAACTCCTTGTGCTTCAAGGTCACTGATATAATAGTCACGGACAGTACTGAGGGGAAGGACCTGTTGTTTCTCCATGACTTTGGTATTTAATAGCTGCTTCACAACAGTGTATGCTCCATTGTGAGCAGCAGTCTCCCGAGTTTGCTCTGTGTCAGAGTATCACTTTTCTGCTGCTTCTGTTTGTGATTCTGGTAATCAGTAAAGAAGCGGGGGTAACAAAAGTCATGGTAGTGAGCTTCAGCTGCAAATAAATCCACGCCCTTGACTTTACGAAATAGGCAGCTATTTCCAAGTGCTTCTGCCATAGATTTCTATAAATTTTCTTCCATCCTGGCTCCTTCTTCTTCCAAGCTGTAAAGCTGTGAGTTGGCCAATGAATCTTGCCATTTGCTTTGATTTCATTCTTCTCACAGAAAATACATTCATTACGTGGAAATTTGACAATGTCTTCAGTGGATTTCTGTTTGCGTGGAGAGTGGTGCCTCTGTATTGTTAACAGGGAGGTTGAAACTACAGCCAATTGATTTTTCAGTCTGTCAAGGTTCATTGTAAAGTATTGGTAACAAAATCTGTGGTAACCAGTTCTCTCCAAGTCTAGACCATCCAGAGTTTCTGGCAGCAGATCACATACAGCTTTCATACGATGGGGAGAATCAATTGTCTCAGCCAGTCTTCTGCCACGAATATCAAGCAGTCTAAAAGTTATGGAAGGGGCTGTCAGAAAAAAATCCTGGGAACCACTCCTGGATGTGATATTTTTCTTTTGATGCCTGTTGATTTTAATGTGATAGGGCAATTCATACCTTTGTGAGGCAAGATTCAAATTGCAGAGGTTGTGCAAAAACAGTTCCAAGAAAATTGCAATGAAAGAAAAAGTTGCCAATTCTTACGCATTTATGGCTGTGATATGACACATACTCATTTCTTCTGTCCTGTGTTTTAATTGTTGTGTGTAAAAATTAACTTGTTGCTTTACCTCTGTGATATTGTCGTTAAAAAAAAGTATATTTTGTGGCTTAAATCTCAACTTTTTTTAACATAGGAACACCACACTTGGCTTGTTTGGGTGGGGGTTCACATGCGGCTTTCCATATTTGGGGACCAGTAAGTGAATTGTGCTAATTTGTTTTTACATCAATAGAGAATCTCAAAGTAATCAGAAGAATGGTAGTGATTAGTCTGAACTGGCCCATTCTTCTCTCCAGGGCTAAGGGTTTCCTGTGAGTGACCTCTGTCAATGGCTCAATTGGTTTCCAGCGGCCATGGACTAATGACTGTGCAAACAATGACATGGTTCATTATCATGCCCATTCAAACAAACCCATGTGCCCAGCACTGCTTAAACTTTTCAGTGTAAACAAAAGTATTGAGATCAATTTTCTCATATAAATTTTATGTTCACACATCTGAGTTTTTGGGAGCATGTAGTTTAAGTATCAAACTATCCAAAAACATGAAAAAGTGATTAGAGGTTATCCAAAACGTGCTGGCTTCAAATCTTCCACCTTAAAAAAGGACAACGAGCCGATATACACAAGTGTGACTCGAACGTCGCATTGTAGAAAAAAACAGTTTGTTTCGAAGTGTATGCACATGTTCACGTAATAATGATGTAAAACTTGAGTGTTTTTATTTTGCATCTCAGTGACAAAAAGCAGGTCATGTTAAGACTTCACACTCGGAAAAAAAACAAGTAGTTAAATCGGGAGTTCCCCAGAGTAGTCTTTTAGAACAACGTTTATTTCCTTTTGTCATGAATGACTTGCCCATGCACTTGGAGAACCAGATTGGTATGTATGCCCAGGACTCTTCGATCCTTACCAGTGGGAAATTCCTATGAAATTAAGGATGAATTGAAAGTTGATTTCCAATACTTAAATCATTTGAGCAATGAAACCAAACTGGCCACAAACACAGACAAAACAAAATCAATGCTATTTGCCGCGAACGAAAAACGAAGGCCCGTACATGTATCGTCCCGGGTATAATCTGTTGTCTGAAACGTCTAACCGTCCCAAATGTGGTCTGTGAAAAGCTATTCAACGTTAAAGTTGACCAAACACTATCTTGGCCAGATTAGTGTCGGATGTGTACGAATCTGCATGTGCTAATATAACATTATATGAAAGGGTCAGGTCTTTTTAACCAATGTCAGCGTGTAGTACCTTTTATAATGCCCATATTTTACCAAATTCAGACAATTGTAGCGCAGTCTTGGATAAGACAACATGGTTGGTGCGACTTTCTTTTTTTTTTTTTTCACACAGCAAAAACGTGTGATCAGAAATACTGACAACTGAGTGACCACTGCTGCCCTTTCCACCAACCTTAGTTTCGACCCAAACACGTTTTACATGATTGCGAAGTATTAAAGCCAAACCAGTATTTATCACCCTCCACGGCACGGATGGTGGCGTATACTTCCTACCACTCTCTGGGGTGGAGAAAACCGATCGGCTCAGAGAAAACCACCGTGCAGAGTCAGAGTGGTAGAAACTCTCCCCACTTGATCCCGGGCCTAGAATGGAACCCGAGTTGCAGAGGTGAAAGGCTTTCACAAGAACTCGGTATCAAAGTGTTCAGTGCAGTTCCTAGGAAAAAAAACAAAAACAAAACAGACAAGCGTGCAAAATTTCAAAACTTCGTATCTGCGGGGTCGTATAATGAGTCTTATCATTACTTCTGGATATGGTATGTATGTATGTATGTATGTATGTATGTATGTATGTATGTATATCCTCACAAACAAAAGTTTACCTTTCATCACAAGAGGGTTTTCCACTTTGTTACATACCTCACACATAAAAACAAGCGCAGACACACATACACACCTTTCCACGTACAAATATATCAGTTTGCTTACTGACTGGAAATTCGAAATGTTCCAAGACCGCTAATACAGCCATTTTGTGGCTGTACATACGTTCGTTATGCGCACCGGCGGATTCGATTAAGGCCCGCAATGGTTTCACTCGGTAGTTTACGTATTCATTTATTACTTGTTGTAAAGGTACAGGTATCATCTAAGTGGACACATGCGGGCAAACACAACATAACTTTACCTTCAATATTTATAAATTTTAATATTTTAAATATATACATTCTTATTATATTTTCATCATTGTCGAAGCACACAGTACGTATCGCTCAGGCCATAGTCTGTGACGTCTGATGTCATTTACTGTCTGCATTTTGTAATGTGGGAGTTAATGTCGTATCCTGTAGTTTGTACTATCATCTATCTTATTTGTACTTTGCATTTTATTTGTTAAATTTCATTTTAGTTATTTGTTTAGTATATTTTACTCATTTTTTACTTTATTTTATTAACTTTTTTGCATGAGGAATTTATGTAGGCTTTGCCTTTTTTCAAATTGCTTGATATCAAATATGTTTAAACCAACTTTAAAATACGTGCTTTGATGTTTAAGTGCATGAACCAGCTGTGCCAAGATTATTTGCAGAAGTCCACGGACGTGTCTAATAGCCATACTAGATCGACAACTCTTCCCTGTTTGTCAACATCGAGCCAGCCGATTTTCTTACTGACAGGAAGTTTCCAAATTTTATCGGACAGTGATCCGTGGTGTCGTCTCTCTCTCTCTCTCTCTCTCTCTCTCTCTCTCTCTCTCTCTCTCTCTCTCTCTCTCTCTCTCTCTCTCTCTCTCTCTCTCTCTCTCTCTCTCTCTCTCTCTCTCTCTCTCTCTCTCTCTCTCTCTCTCTCTCTCTCTCTCTCTCTCTCTCTCTCTTGCTCTTGCATGAAGTATTTTATGTTTTTAAAAAAATCTTCCAGAACACCCAATCTACAATTATCCTTAGTAAGTGTACACTGGGCATCAAATGCCAAGGATAATTGTTGGATATAAGCTTGAAAATACGCCAAGCGCATGAAAAACTTGAAGCCTGGTTTTTTTTTTTTTTTTTTTTTTTTTTTTTTTTTTTTTGCTTCATCTGTTTTACGGTCTTTTTTGTGCATGCGCGCTGTTGAAAGGTCTGTCATAAATATGTGCTGATTCAGGTTAAGTTTAAGCAAAAATGGATTAAAGGGCGGATGAACATTTAACTTTTTTTCTTCATGAAAAATTACACATTGGTATTTTGCAAATTCCACCAATACACAGACACGGATGACAAAATACGTTACCAAATGTACTAGAATACAAATACAATCGAGTACAATGACCTTTAAAACTTCTCTGTTGGCATATTGCAACAAGGAGGTGATAACATAAACACACTTTGCTATTTACTTGCTCTTGTGCATTGTTTTTAAACGTCTGTATGTTCTTTGCATTTATGTACATTGTAACCACGAGCACGTTACGAGCATAAAAAGGTTAATAAAATATCAAATAGCATAAATCATGTATTCAATCACTTCCTGAATTTGAGGATGGGAGCATGAACCATTACTTTATATTAAAATGATCCCCTGTCTTTTTTATAATATTCACAGAGAAATTGTCTATAAATCTTATTTTATCTAAGTTATGTAAGTTCAGGAGAAACATGAGTTTAACTTCAATTATTTAATGATAATTCTGGGATATATCGGCCAACAATTTAAACGATTTCTCTCTTTCGGAGTTAAATTTAGACTAATATAGAACTGTATGCATTTCATCTTTCAGTATACAACAGTTTTCGTCTTTTATGTCTACCCGTTTGAATTCTCAGATTGTGTGCACCAATTCCAAATAGTGTAACATTGTTCCAAGTATTCCCATCCTTTACATGCAGTAAATGGCCCTCCATCTTGAAATCAATTTTGAGTTAGGTATACATTCATAGCTTTTTATCGGGCCTGAATCCGTTTGCAAATTCATTTTTAATTATCGCCTGAATTTTATTTCTACTGTTATCCCTTAATTTCAATGATGAAGAGTCACTTGTTGATAATTCGATATTTTCCCATAATAAATGTACAAAGTATGTTCCGAATACTCGTTGACCAGTGAAAATGTTATGTATGTATATTTTGTGCATTACAGAGAAACGTATCTTAAAACAAGAAATGTGGGTTTATATGGACTAACCTTAACCAAGTGTTAAGCATTATATTAAACATTTTTAATGTCAGTGGATATTCTCATGATTCACTCAGATGAACTCGAGGTTTGAAGGTCTCAGCAGTAAAGTTTGCACTAAACCACTAGTTATAAACTACAACTTTTTACGGTCTACGACGAAGGGGGTCAGGATTATTGAATGGCCCCCTGCTGCACATGACAAATTGACCCCGAAAACATCATCTGTTTGGTGATTCCCTTAATAAAACAGGATAAAATTGACGTGCACTGTTGCAATTATCTTTTATAATCGACGTATAACATTGTATGCACTCAGGATGATCGAAACTCGTGCACTCTAGCAAATTGTTATTTAAAATGCCAACTGCAATGTTATCAAATTTTAGCCTTGCCTCGGTGATTATTAAGCAATTCAAAAAAATCTGTGGTAGCTCTCAATGGGTACGCTCTAAAAAGATTCAACCACCCCAACACGCCGAAATGACGGGTCAAAGGGTGCAGGGATAGCTTGGCCTTTGTGTCAAAAGACACGTCCGCAAACTCACCACTACGGTCAAAACAGCGAACAACATATTTTTTTTTTTCAAAAAAAAAAAAGCAAAAATAGAGCAGCAACAACAACAACAAAAATAAGAAAAAGAAAAAAAAGGGAAAAATTCTTCGAAAATTTTAGGACTTTGCTTGGCACCTTGATGCGAGCAAATTATTGTTGATTTCTTTCAACAAAATTTGTTGCAATTTGTAAGCTACTCTACTTGGTTTACCTTGCAAGTAAGTCAGTGTATGTATGAACCAGATACAATACAGTTTTACTGCTAGGCTTAAGTGACGGGAGCAACATCTGTGGGTAAGATAATGTGCCTGCTTTGAAATTAATATATAGATTCTAAAATTAGAACTTATGTCCCATATGTTGTTTGAAGGATGTACATACTAGCAATTATTTTGTAGCTCAGTTACATCCACGTCAATCCTACATTTTCTGACACATCATATTGTTTGAACTAAAAATTACAACAGCTCAGCTGAAATTCGCCTGGATGGCTAACTGTGTCGGAGTTGGCGAGCTGGCCAGAATTATTCGAGCCTGCAAGAACGGCGGTTGAGGTGACAGTTAAATGGTGGCTGATCAAAAATCTTAAAAATAAATTAAAGTCAGGAATAGTACCTGCCACGTGGTAAAATATCGAAATCACAATCCAGAATTTAGGCAACGCTAATAGCTCCGCAAACTGTCAGTTGATAGGCAAAGAAAATATCGTTGCCTCGAGTGTCTACTTTGCACTATTAACCTCATATAGAATGGACCTGAAATTGATATAACCAAGCAATGATTGATTCAAGTCCAAGATGGTGTAACAGTAAACTGGAACTGGCGGTCTTTGACAATCTTCTGGACGTTGTTGCTTTCTTCACTGGATGAGAAAATACATTAGAGTGGTCACTGTCTTGAAAGACCACTCAACTCAGAGACCACCTAGCTTGAAAGACCAGTTTTTGGAAAGTCTCTTTTGCTATCTTGTCCATGCTATTTTACCTTTCATGACGGACTACCTGCCTTGAGAGACCATTTTTGACTGACATTTGGGGTGGTCTTCCGAGACAGCTAGGGACCACTGTATATGCAACTTTGGACATCTCAAGGATCAGAGTACACGTACTTAAATGTTAATTTTGAATTTGGCGCCGTATGGTCTTTCTTAATATATATATATATATATATATATATATATATATATATATATATATATACTTTTGCGGGAAAGAGTAGAAATATTTGTGCACGCCAACTTGTGGATCACTGGACTCTAGAACTGTATATAGTTATATAACTGGATATAGTTCATATCAGACTTCAAATCACCAATCCAGTATTGGGAGGCTGAAATATGGAAAGTCAGTCCAGATTGTGTGTCGAATTGTCTGTAGGATAGGATTAAATTTTGGTCATCTGATTAAACAGGTAGTACCAGATTGGCAAGAGCATTTTGATAAAAATCTTTTGAAGGCTGTATTTTTCGACACCGACAAAACAAGTTGAATCAAACATACCACGCCCGCACTACTTTTTGTTAACCTGAGGGTAAATTGGGTGCGAAACAACTGAGTACGAAAACTCTTATGGGGAAGGTTAGTTTAAAAAATAAAAACAAACAAACAAACAACCAAACAAACAAAATCATGTAGTTGAAGCTACAGATGGGAGAATTTCTATCTCATCCCATGATATTAGAATGTTTTGCGTCTCGGGGGAGGGGGAGGGGGATTATAAAGATTAAGTTCAAGTTCCCAAAATCAAAATCGCTTTTGATCTCTTTCTTGTTAATAGGTCAAGATATATAAATTTGGCAGTTAAACATCGTATATTATCTTGATGGATGATAGGTTTAATTTTGACATATATAGTGGGCACTGGCCAGAAACGGACCAGACATTCCTTTCAGACAAAACCAACCTAAAGCTGCAAAATCAGCTTCCAAAAATGTACCAAGTTTTGGCTCTGTAAAAGTCAATGACCCCTTTGTAATCTACAATATTTGGCGTAAATACCTATGTGTATTAGGCAATCTCTTACACAAGAAACAAACTGAATTCCGTGCACGCAATTTTCCCAGTCTATTGCACAGCAGTCAAAAACGTCAGATGAGGTAGGCAACAGTACGAGGCACACATGTCATACATTGTAAAGAAATATAATGAAACTTAAATGAAGGGGACCGTCTTTTCTGGAGTTGTGATGAGAATCCGTGAAATTATATCAGTAACTTATTCACAAATCACACGCTGAATGGCATACAAGTGGGGTTTCTACTTGATGACCTTAGTTTTAAAAGACTTTTGAGCAAGACAACAAATGATCAGAAGAATGTTTGAAACAAAATTCCACTGAGCTCCTGCTGGTGGTATCATTTAACGCGTGTGGTTAATATAAAAGAAACCAAATTTCTTTCTTTTCGTGCACATTTAAACCAGGATTATTGAATGATGACTTACTCTGTACTTGGGGAACTTGTATTGCATAATTCAGCTGTTAATATTTATGATATGTTTGATATTTGAAACCTCTAACACTGCAACTATTTTTGTATATGTATACATTTTGCAATGACTCCCTGTCGTTGAGTTCGATCGTGCGCTTTGCAACGGCAAAACGTAGCTGGGGAAACACTTTTTTTAATCATGTTAGCGTTAGAAGTGTTGAGAGTATCATTTGACCTAACTTTGCTCGGAGTCAACGGAAACCTAAACTTGTATATTCAGATATTTCCTGAATTTTATTTGTCTTTTTGTCCAGAACCACTTCCTAGTAGTCATTACCCTATCCCGCAGTCCGAACTCTTTACTCTCCATAATATAACCTGTCCCTGTCTAACCTATATCTATATATATAGAAGTGCTATTGTCCAAATTGCACACGTTCTTCTGTAGAATTTTGACATAGGCTGCATTAGCCCAAATAAATCAAAGGGTCTTCAGCGGGTAAGTACTCAAAACATGCTACAACAATATCA
Source organism: Hermodice carunculata (assembly GCA_964020975.1). Classification (NCBI taxonomy): domain Eukaryota; kingdom Metazoa; phylum Annelida; class Polychaeta; order Eunicida; family Amphinomidae; genus Hermodice; species Hermodice carunculata. The sequence continues at coordinate 75,633,779 of OZ026614.1, read as the reverse complement.
CAATGCCAGTGGATGTATTTACCAAATGATGTAGCAATCAGTGGTATAACATGACAGGTGTAGTATCTCATTTTATTTTCTGCATTTTGGGGGAACAAATTAAGCGCCCACACAGAGAATGAGTGTGCACACTACGGACTGTGGCAAATGTTGTGAATGAGTGAATGACCTATATTGCAACTGCACCATTTCATACATATCCATGGTATTTTGTTAATGGCTCTAAGAATAAAGAAAGCAAAAAAAAAAAAAAAAAAGTACAAGCACAGTCTACATCATATAGATCCCCCACCAGCAAACCTGTTGGGAGCGTAAACAATATATATATATATATATATATATATATATATATATATATATATATATATATATATATATATATATATATATATATATATATATATATATATATATATATATATATATATATATATATATATTGTGCATATTTTGTTGGGTTTTTTACGGTATAAAGACCCATGTAATATACAAAAGATTATCCCGACATTTTGGCTTAACAAATGTCTACGCGGGGACCGACTGAAAATGCATCACGCAAATTAAGACAAATTTTGTGTATGCTTTCAGATTTTTGGCATCATACAGACCCCTCACGTACCAGTAAATCATTGGCATTGTGACACCATTTAAAGGAAATATTATGTGCACCTGGTGTTTTTGTAACATGGGGCCATATGAATCAGAAACACATTCGGTTTTTTAATTTTTAATCTTGAGCTCGCAGACCTTCAAAACAGGCGGTGGCAAATGACCAAAATTCCGATAATGAACAGCATGTTGCCCACTCGATGTATGTGTAGGTTTTGAATGTGCCAGATTTGTCCACCTAGTACCGAACGCGACATGACGTAATATGACAGTCTGTGTTGGTATTTGAACCAAATGCACCGCCGTAGTTCATCAAATGGCACTTAAATTTAACATCCGGTAAAAAGAGGAGAGCTTAAGAGCCATGTTTAGGTCAATTACCAGTGATGTGTCATTCCAATGAGGTGATGTTGTCTGAGGTAGTTTGGGATCACGGAGTCCTCGATCTGGCTGATAGACAGGGACAATATCTGTAAGGTTGAAAGCACATTAACTATCTGTCATTCATACGTGGCAAAAATTAAAATTAAAACAAATTAAGAAATAAGGGATGCCTTGTGGACCCCCTTCTTTCCAATATCTATCCCCCAAATTCCAGATATATGTTTCCATAAAATTCCTCAGCACTTTATAGATTTTTTTAAGAAATATCTTGTTTTGTGATAAAGTAAAGACGAACCATATTTATAAAACTGACAGGCTTGTGTGAGTGGCTATTGCGATCATTTAAATATTTCTATGGGAACATATGATCAGATGCAAGTGGCTTTTGAAACCGTACACTTTCTCATTACCCCCACAACACGGGTTGTATAGTCTTGTTACTGTTGCAGAATAAATAATCGTCTATTAATTGGATTTATTAGGACTTAGTTCCTTCATGTATGTTAACACGATCAAAAAATGGCAAAGTTTGAAATGACTAAGTTCGTCATGCATGGTGGCCGTATCAATTCCGTTCTCGTTGTACATTTTTTTTTTACACATGCGTCGCTTGTTGGGTATGTGTTGTCATCAACTGCACTGGGCATGTACTAAGTCTCGATGATTCAAGCTATTATATAGTCCTGTAACAGAAAGCAACATTTTAGTATGGGAAACCAAATTTTGAAGGATCGCTGTGCGTTGTCGGTACTCACACCATTGTAAGTATCAAATGACAACCATCAACGATGATTTGAGAATGTACCTGCCATTTAATATGCGAGTTACATCGTTTTAATCTATAAATGTGCAGATTATGTCTCCTTCAAGCGTGTTCATACATAATCAAAATCGTCAGCATTTTGTCCGAAAAAGGACCTCCGCCGTGTTTTCTTGTAAAAAAACTGATTCTGTTTATACTATTTATAGTGATTGGATTATAACTTGCTTCTTTTTTTTCAAGTCAACCACCTAATAATAAGTTGGCACAATAACACAATGCTGCGCGAAAATTTCTTTTGAAACGTGTTTCAATGATTTTTATACTACAATTTCTCATGAGTGGTTGTTTTAGCACATCCTATTGATTTAAACCTTATCAATAAGAAATGCACGTATATTAGTACGTATAGATTGGTTGTTAGGCAGACAACTGCAAAAATTTCCCTGAAAAGTCAACGCCGACAAAATTATGCAGTTATTTTGTTACCTTAAATGACCTGTCTGACATTTGCATTGAAAGGCTGGTATCCGTTACAACTAGTCAGACTTTCCTTAAATATGTTTAAGGAGTACGGTGGATAAAGTTGGCGATTAAAAAAACCACAAAAAACACATTTTTCATCGTAAATTCTGATGTAATCCTAGCTTAGTGTTACTTGTGTTTTTTTTCATTTTTAAATCAATGTAAGATGAATCACTGAATTCTCTTCCCGTGCTCTAAATGTGTGTCTCTAAGCGGGTAAAAAATTCCCCACCTTTCTTTGTCCTTAAGCCATACCATATTACATTTTGTCAGTTGTTTACGATTCTGTTGGATGTCCCAGACCTTGTTTTTCTCAGAAGTACTGACCTTGCTCGCATTCTTGATACCTGGGACCATGGAACATAAGGTTCACTGCGTTTCCTTCCTACTGAAAACACAATTCAAATTTCCATGCTGATCACACGTGGGTTCCCACTATACATTGCTGGGTCATCTTGTCCTAATGGAGACAACCAGTGACCCACATACACTACACCGAGTCATCCTGGAAATATCTTTTTTGGTTTATCTGCAACCTTCCTGTTGTCAGGTAGCTTTATTTGAAACACACACACACACACACACACACACACACACACACATTGAAAGTAGCAAGACAAAAAATTGGATGAAAACAAACTATCGTTGGCGTTTCTATATTTTCTGTGATGGAAAGAAATAAAATTGCCGCTGTTAAATTAAAAAGTATTTTGGGCGGTTTTTCGACGGTTACCATCTACCCGAATTTGCACGGAACTGCACAAAATAGCGGCATAAGCGCGTCCATTTGAGTTACATATCATGTGTTTTAATGCTTCCTGCATGCATCCCTTATAATGGCTTGAGTCAGGTTGTATTTTCAGCAGGGTATTTTTCGATAAGACTAAAACGTTATCTATTCTGAAAGTCAAGCGTAACATGTCCGCTAGAATTCTGTTTTAAAGATTCTGTAATCTTAGAGACGGTGGTGTCTTGAATAGAAAGCCTGCGTATTTAGGTGCTCTAAATTGTCACAACAGTATTTTGATACAAAAATATAGCGTGATAAGTTTTAACGGTAACATTGGTAAATAAAATGGGTGTTCACACCAGATGTAACAAATATAACATGTTCTCCAAGTGCAGTGCCTGAGGGTGCAAACGTTGGCCGTACATGTGACCTCTGTCAGGTCAACACAATTGTAATTTGCGTTCACAATCATCAAATATTTTCAGATAATTTCATGTGAAGCGCATCAGTGAAAGTATCACGATTCTGGGGCTTTTGTTACTGAAAGAAACTTGACACGCACCGTACACATTTCAATCAACTACTGGGGATGATTTCGAGTATTGGAGGCCTTTGAAAGGACATTTTAAAGTTTGGATGTACCAAAAAGCAACTGGAAGTTAACACAATATCACATGAAGCGCATATGAAATCAATTTGATCACCATAAGCTGCCTTTACTTAAAGCAAAGTGCTTTAGAACAGCGCGACTATTCACGAAAGTGGCTTCAAATAGTCCTCGGAAGACTTCATACCTGTTGCACTTATATTATACACCTTAAAGGGACACGATCGATATGATTTTTCATCAGCAGCGAAATTGAATCTTATCATTTTCGAATTAGTTGTTCAGCTACTGCTCGTTCTAACAGATGTTGTAACTACCAAAAAGCTTGAGCATCTTTACTTTAGGAAGGCGAGAACTGCTGCTCTCCGTTGGTGATTGTTTTTCTATCACAAACATCCACTCGTGTGTGGAAAACTGTTTATATGTCTGTTTGCTACCTTGCTTTTTTTCTGTATATTGTATATCTACCTTGCCTATCTATCCGTCCGTTCACACTTTTTGTTTATTTGCTACACCATATTTACACATCGGAATTTTTTTTCCAGTTTTGGCCATTTTAATAGTCAAATGGCATGCCATGTTATTCAGATTTGACATTTGTAGTTTATTAATTTTAATTATGAAATTGCATGTCGAAATGTTCAAATTTGACATTTGTAGTTCAGCGATTGTAATAATTAATTGGTATTTCAAAATATTCAGATTTGACATTAGAGTTTGCGATTTTAACAGTCAAATGGTATGCCAAAATATTCAAATTTGGCATTGGTACTTGTGTCAACTTTGAACTATTATACTTTGAAGCGGCATACTTTGGTGTCATTTAAGCTGACATGTTTCTTCAGTCCTGGTTCAACAAGCGTGTTCACACATGTCACCAAATCCTCTCTTATAAAGTTATATCCGTTAGTCCTCCTTCCTTCCCTGAGTTCAAACTTAGTCACCATTTTACTCAGACAAGCCGCGTCTGATCAAGAAACAGCGGTCGCTTGAGGGCACGCAAACATTGGGCCTACGCACAGCCGGGTCCACATCGTGGACCTAAGGTGCAACAGGGAAGATGTTTATGACCATTTTACTCAGACAAGCCACGATTGATCAAGAAACTGCGGTCACTTGAGGGCACGCAAACATTGGGCCTACGCACTTTCGGGTCCACATCATGGACCTAAGGTGCAACAGGGAACATGTTTATGACTTCTAGTTTACAGATAGCACTCTTCCCATTAATTATGTCTGGTACCCCAGCATAGCAATCGTATGGGCTTCAGGAAAATTGATGTTGCCTTGGATGAGGTTGATGTATTTGTCCAGTCCCTGCTTCACTGGTCCCGGTGCTCCTGTGACCAGCAGTGTTGTTTCGGTTTTCATTACCCACATACTGTTGACTTCGATTCCCAGGTATTTGTACTTGCAGAGCTCCTCTGTGACTTGATCAGAGGTGTTGTATAATCTGATGGTACTGCTATGTTGATGAGCATGCGTTCCTTCTCCCTCCAATCTTTGATGACAATGTCGGGCCTGTTTGCTTTCATCTCTCTGTCCGGGTCTCAGGAGATGGTTACCTCATCATTTTCTGTCACTGTTGCAGGTTTATCATTACCGTCATTGTTGAATATCTTTATTGTGAGAAGCCAAGCTGTTTTTTCAGGGGGGGGGGGCAGTGTTACATACATAAAAACATTATATTTGCACAGCAAATGCAATATACAATGGGAACAATACAATATACAAAAATGTATAGGTATGCAAGCTAACATCACTGTACACGTATGGTCAGTCTACAATGATAATAGTACGGACACACATAACACAAATTAAATTGATAACTCTACAGCTCATTGTGAAGGGAACAGTGTGGCCATCAAACCTATGCTTTGGACTTCAAAGAATAGCGGAACTATATGATGAATAGGAACTATATGATGAATAGGCCTACAGGTTTTCTATTGTGTTTCTAAATCATAACTCCTTGGTAGGCGAGTGACCGTTAAAAGTTGTTTTGTTAACGGTAGGGACGATGACGTCCACAGACATAAAACTTCGGATGATCCCGTCAATACATTAATTTGCACATAAGATATTCACACAGGCAGCATGGAATTTTCAACGGACCACTAGAGATTGCCAGGTTATACCAACTTTTCTAATTTTTTTCCTTTTACGTTGCTGTTAAACAAACTTTTGTTCCGCGTGTCTGACTGCGCTCCACTGGTGGAGCGCCCAGACAGTAACGATAGCGTAACTTAGTCTGTCTTAGCAGGCAACATTTTACCTCAATGCAGCCAAATTTTGCATAAACCATTCTCGCATGTTTGAAATGCCCTAAAGTACATTCAGTCCGAACAGCGTCGGTGTTATCTATATTGAGTTGCAGATAGGGTATATAGATACGGATTAAAATGCTGTGTGGAAGAACACACTGCTACGACTAGTATTTTCCGACACATTTATTGAATGATCAGGTCATTTTAAGTCTGAAAATATAAATAAGAAAACCCGGATTTTTGAACAAATGGACTGGGTAAACTGGTTGGTCACTTATTGAAATACCGCGTTTAGGATATTTGTGACCTTCTGGATTGTTAGGGTCAAGAAGGGCGCGGAGTGCGAGATTAAGCCGGATTTGCGCTCACGTTATAACCGCTGAACACCATAAACAAAGTAGTTTAATATAACTCCTATATAACTACAAAATCAAATGGGTTGTCTCCACCAAATACAAGGTATCAAAGGCAAGCGGCCTCCATCACAAAAAAGCGTGCCCAGGAATTGAAATAATACATGCTTGGCGGTTTCCCGCTGATGACCAGTTACATGAAATCATGTGGCTGTTGAAGCCTTGGATTTTGAAAATTTTTAATCGAACGTGATATTATTGATTAATTAATGTATACGTTTAGACACAGAGGGTGACAGGATTGGCTATGGAGAGCAGAGAGATATATTGGGGGGGGGGGGGGGGGCAGGAGAACTACACGAAAGATATGGTACTGTTAAACTGCCCTTGCTTACAATAATACAAAATGTCCTTTGGTAAATCTGCGTCTAGACCCAAATACACTAATTTTGAGTTTGAAAGTCTCACTGAGGTTCTCTAGCCTAACCTTCTCTCACTTGAAGAATAGTCGGTTTGTGCATGAATGTATGTTCACATTGCGATTAGCTTTAAGTGGAGGTTTCTAATTATGTCTTGGTGCCATCATAGACATATTACTTTTCTAGGAATTCTTTATTATGTCTGTGTGCCAACACAGACATATTGTTTCCTATGGGAATTCTTTCTAGCTTTCTTCTTTACAGGCAAATTTGTCCGACATTTCATTTGAAAAGTATTATACGTAGAAACTCCAAACTGGGCACAATAATACTTCTATGGATGAAGTCTTGTCTTTTTATAATGAGGGGTTATGCTTTTCAAAATTATGCAAATTAGGGCTACTTAAAGTTTTAAATCTTCAATATCTTATATACTATAGTAGATGTGGCTCCGAGTGTATAGGAGTTCGATCATGGCAAGGCAAAGGTCATCTCAAATGTCAAGGTTATGTCAAGGTCAAATGTCAATTTTAGGTCAAAACGTCATTTTAAAGGTCAAAGTTCACTTCACGTAGACGTCATCTCAAATTCAAAGGTCACTTCAAGGTCAAAGGCCACTGTCGATGGTGCCTTTCTTTTAGCCATAACTTGGTCAATTTTTGTTTAATTTTGATCATGTTGGGCTCAAAATTGTAACTATTGTAACACTGCACATTTTTGAAACCTACATGTGACCTGTAAACGTCAAACGTCAAGGTCATTTGGCCCTTTGAAAGTCTCATCCAGCCATAATTTGGCCAATTTCCATCCAATTCTAATAATGTTGGACTCAAATTGTAGGTATTGCAACAAATCACATTTTTTTAAGAACATGTAACCCCATAAGGGCAAAGGTCAAAGTCATTTGGCCCTTTGAAAGTTTCATCTTGCCATAGCTTGGTCAATTTTCATCCGATTTGGTTCATGTTGGGCTTAAATTGTTGGTATTGAAACACTGCAATTTACATGTGACCTGTAAAGGTCAAAGGTCAAGGTCATTTGGACTTTTAAATTTGCATCCAGCCATAAGCTTAATGTCATGTGAAGTACCAAAAAATAAAAGTTGTAGCATTTAATTTTTACAACTTTTGAAGGCACACAGACAGATTTGCTTTGAAGCAAATTTTCTTTTGTAGTTCTCTTATTAGACTTCGGCAGTGTTGAATGTTTTCAGATACCCTTCCCTGAAGTAGAGTAGGCCTACCACCCGAGAGGAGTTTGCTTCCTTAGTACATGAAATCACACAAAAATATATAAGTTTACTCGGACAAACTATAGCCGACAGGTCAACCCGACAGGTAAATATCAGTCAGCCGTATATGAATGTAAGAAGGCTTCCAAACAAGAGCATCAACATGTGAACTGACAAGGATGGGAGTGCGCCAGTGAGTTTAAATGGGGGTCCCTTAAATCATAAGGCGCGACGTGATTTTCATAACCGATTCCTTATAGGTGGTATGGATGTTTTAATCAGCAAATAGAACATAAGGGACTTGTTTCTTGGTTATGTACTGTTAGTGTTAGTACACCAGGCTAAATAAAGGTCGAAAAGGCTACATCTTGATCCGAAAGCAGCCAAAGTAACATTTATGACCATTACAGAAAACCTCAGCGATATATTTGGGAACATATTCGAAAGCAAATGGCGAAGTCCCAGGTGATGCCAATTCCAAACAGAATTAATGGCTTCATACCTGGAACTTAACCATTTGGCTAAGAACATGAATTAAGTCAAGCTGAAATTCTATTGTATGGCGTACATACCGTGTTTAATTTTGAGAGTACAAAACAAACATATCAAAAACAGAATCACCTAGTGGAAGTTTGATATTTACAAGGGGGAGTGGTTTAGGGGTCAACCCAAAAGGTTGAAAACAACAACAGTACGAAAGAGAAATCTTCAAAATCTATCGGATATTAAGCATTAGAAGCCACCTGTACAATGAGGTCTTGAGAAAAACTACATCTAGCAACAAAGTGGGAAAAAGAGTCAGCCAATGAGCAGCCTATGCTCTTGCTTGGTCGAGACCTGTCGAATGCACTCTTGGTTGAACGCTTGCATGCTACGCAAGCCCCATTTCATGCTTGCCATTGATTAAACCTGAATTCGGCAATGATTTGATCCCATTGTTCTTCATAGATCTGCTTAAAGCAGCCGATAAAATAGTGAATTTGTTGCCGGGTTTGCACAAAGCTGGAACAAAACCTGGACAAAGACGGTGTTTTGCCCACCTATAATTACATTTTTTACTTTGTTTTTTGCTAATAAAATTTGTTTAAACCAATTATTTTTTCTGTTCAAAATTAAGATAATATCGTCATCCACTGGATTAGAGTGAACTACCGTCAATATCCAGCACTGAGAAAGGAGTATTACATTCAACTAACCCTCGTGGAATATACTTTTCCCCATTGTAGAATAATCAGTGCCCACTTAATTATATGATTGATCAAATCGATTTAATGATATGCTGAATACTGAATAAAACTGGAAATGACGTGTCATAACACATGCAAACAGACGCACATTTCTTATCAGTTCAATGTTCATGCGTTTCAAAGCATTGTCAGCCACGCTGTTGCGCTTCCACCGGGTTCTCTTGGCCGGCTAATGTACAAAAGGTAATGAATGATAAATGTAGCTAAAGAGAGACATCGTAAACATCACGCACATAAAGGTACATTGCAACCACCTGTCAGACTACGTGAACAAACGTCTCGATACACCAAGTGTAGCACTGAAATTTTTGAAAAAAAGCATTTTACATACTTTGTTTCAAAAGCTGGCAATGAGTTTGTGCTTTTAACATTGTAATCACATGTGGTACACAATTGAGCACCTGAGTAACATAGCGGTGGTCCCATGGTTCACATTCAGAGAGACTGCTTCGGACATATGCTCTCTTGCCTTGGTATGTATTGCCTTGTAAATCATACTGACCCTTCTAAAATCTATTCGATCTAATTCAGTATTAGTATCCGAATAGAAAATACCCTTAAACATCACGGAACACCGCCACCCAGCAACCAACCTTATTTGGCCCTTTCATAAGGTACAGTTCCACTAAATGTCTGCACAACCTGACTGATGCTTCGGAGAAGACTTTCAAAATTGTGACAGCACACACAAATTTATAAAAATGGGGGGAAAAAAATGCGCGGCCACCTGTTGAGCAAATTAATGTCGAGGTGTCTCGAATGTGTTCAAATGCAGTTTCAAAGCAATAGACCAAGTGGTTACGGAGAAGTTAATTTCCAAGATTTTGGTTTAAAAAAATCCCCCCCCCCCCAAAAAAAGGGAAAAATTAAAAAAAAAATTCTAAAATCACTGGACCACAATAATATTAACTTGGTAGGGCTCTTCCTAAGGTAGATCCCCACCAATCTAGTTTGAAGATAATCTGGCCTGCGGTTTTGTAGACGTTGAAAATGAAAATTGCAGACTAAGACCGACGGTTGCAAAAGGGACAAACACCCATTCTATAAAGCTCGGCTGATTTGTCAAGTTAGCTTGACTAAAAACTGTGCAAAACAATCTGTGTTCTAAGATGTCCCTGATCACAAGGGGCAGTTGGCATCACTAAAATCGGAATAAAGGTTCTTTTGGAAATAGGAATGAAGGTTCTCGTGTGTGTTTCTGTGTGATTGCTTTCCATTTTTGAGATTGTTCAAGGCACTTGTGTGCTGCTACCAAACTTAATAAAAGGTACATTTGCACTAAATTAGGTACAGCAGCACTGATAGCAAGTTTGAAGTTTTTTTGTGTGTACCTTATATGAGCCTGTAATTTGAAGTGCGGAATAATGGATGTGGGCCGAATTACATTTCATTCGCTGACTCATGTTCTCAGCAACGATTTCCATTCGTACAGATATTATAAACACAAACCACATTGAGTGTTTTGGCATGCAGGCGTATTTCACTTATGCCAACATTTGCATATTCGTACGTAGAATTATTCTGTAAACAATGTCTTGATGACTTGTTGCAGGTATGCTTTATTGAGCACGCTTCTACCAGATAAATGTTTCTGGTTTCATTGTGTGGCTACTTAACCTAAGCTGTGTGACAATACGAGACATGCATATTAATTTCCTGCCATGCACAATTGCATACCTGATTGTCTGGTCTCGCTTGGCGAGATACGTGGGGACAAGCGGGATATTACTAATATTTTGGAAATAAAAAATACTTATTGAAGGCAGATGGAATTTTTTCTTATATATGGCTCGGGAAGTACTAGATGACTACCAGTTTGGCATTCATGAACTTAAATTTCTCAAAAACGCAAATTATGAGATAAATGTGCATATGGCCCTGTCTGTGACAGTGATGTGATCCGCACGTCCTCCGTGATCGCCAGGCGTCAAACTCGTACTTTGTGGCGGGAAACTGATATGCATGCGGCTTACTGTCAACTGATGTTTTACCTCAACAATGAATTGTGTTGCTTACGTTTTCTTGCAGGTCTATCTAACTGTGAATATAAACATTTCCATGCAGACTTAAGCTTTTAAGCGAAATGAATTATATAGATTAACGTGATGCTCCATGTATGTATGGATAGTGCACCATGTTTTTTCCTTTAAAAAAAGGGTTGAATTAAAACCAATACATTTTCATGTTGCTTTGTCTACAAAGAAAAAATATGTCTGTAATAGGTCGTTGAGTCAGGGACCAGCCATTTTATCCATCATTAACAACATATTTTTTCTGCCCTGAATGTAAATACATCGTTACGTTCATATTAAAGCCAGGTTTTGCAAGGACATCGTGACATGTGTGACTTGCACCCACTTTGTCGGTTTATCCTTTGCCTGGTCTCATCCTATGATGCTTTATTTTGGACCAGTAAACAGACTGTTTGCCGGATGCTCTCCCATGTCACGATGACCTGTAATCCACTTAACAAAGAATAAATAGCACAGTCATTTTAATTGACCTTGAGTTTAAAAAAAAGGTAAAAACTCCTTGAGTACTAGTTTCTATGGGACGATTGAAACAAAGTGACATTTAATCACATATGACGAATTAAAGAATACTGTTTATTTCGTGAAAAAGTGATATCCGTAACCCTTGCATTTTTTCTTTTATGTCCATTAACAGTGGCATCACAACGTTGAAGTGAAATGAGCAAGGGCGAGAACAGGAGGCGGTGGCAACAAGGCGCCTCAAGAACACGCTGACCGCTCCCTTCTGCTTTACATCGGCTTCGTTTTGTATATTTCTAGTCAAGCCGACCGAAAAAAGGCAAACGAACACACAACTTTTTGTCTGTTTTACTTGGCTCTCTCTGCTAAACTTTAACACCAGTAAAATCAATTATTCCATGAAAATTAGTGATAATATCAAGAATAAAACCAAATGGCTATTAGTTCATTATTTCCCCCCTTCGTTTCAAATTCCATGCAAACTAAGCCGACATCCAAAAGATTATTAAAGGCTGTTACATAATGTCGCTCCCATGGATCGATATCTTATGGAAGCCCATTGGTGTCAACCTTACTTCCTTTTTTATCTGGTTCGGACGACTACTTATCTCGTCATAAAGACATTTTATCTGGTTAGGACGACATTTCATGTGGTCCTAACGACCAGACAAAATGTCGTTTTGACCAGATAAAAAGTGAAGTTAGGTTGACACCAATGGGCTTCCGTAATATCAGCCCGTTCCTGCTCACAATGCGACTGAGTAAATAGCTTAATCAGACAACAATTTACATCTTACATCAGACGCCTTTGGGCGATTTGAGCGGAGAAAGGGTTAAAAGTGCTCTGGTGTCAGTTAACAACCATTAACCTGCTTTCTTCATGCCTTCTTTACCCGAATTCCTCAAAACTTTGATGATGGTGATGACACTGGCATCTGTGCATATTTATGTCTTTGCGCCAGCCCGGACATATTGTTTTTCTAGGAATTCTTCCTTTCTTTCTTCTTTCTTTCTTTCTTTCTTTCTTTCTTTCTTTCTTTCTTTCTTTCTTTCTTTCTTTACAGGCAAATTTGTCTGACATTGAATTTGAAAAGTATTATACGTAGAAACTCCAAATTTGGCACAGTTGTACTTCTATAGATGAAGTCTAGCCTTTTTATAATGAAAGGTTATGCTTTTCAAAATTATGCAAATGAGGGCTAATTAAAGCTTTAAATCTTCAATATCTTATATACTATAGTAGATGCGGTTCCGAATGTTTAAGAGTTCGATCATAGCAAGGTAAAGGTCATCTTAAATGTCAAGGTCATGTCAAGGTCAAGGGTCATGTCAAGGTCAAAGGTCGATTTTAGGTCAAAATGTCACTTTTGAGGTCACGGTTCACTTCAGATAGAGGTCATCTCAAGGTCAAAGGCCACTTTCGATGATGCCTTTCTCATAGCCATAACTTGGTCAATTTTTATCCAATTTTAATCATGTTGGGCTCAAAATGTAGCTATTGTAAAATTGCACATCTTGAAACTTACATGTGACCTCTAAAGGTCAAAGGTCAAGATCATTTGGACATTTGAAAGTTTCATCCAGTCATAATTTGGCCAATTTCCATCCAATTCTAATAATGTTGGACCCGAATTGTAGGTATAGCAACACTGCACATTTTCATCAGAACATGTAATCTCAAAAGGGCAAAGGTCAAGGTCATTGGCCCTTTGAAAGTTTCATCTTGTCGTAACTTGGTCAATTTTCATCCGATTTGGTTCACGTTGGGCTTAAATTATGGGTATTGTAACACTGTGCAATTTACATGTGACTTGTAAAGGTCAAAGGTCAAGGTCATTTGGATTTTGAAATTTGCATCCAGCCATAAGTTTAATGTAATGTGAAGTGCCAAAGGATAAAAGTTGCAGCATTTAATATTGACAACTTTTGAAGGCACACAGACAGATTTGCTTTGAAGCAAATCATCTTTTTTAGTTCTTCATATTTTTATATGAGCATATTTGAGCATTAAAACATTAAAGAAAATCAGAAAACACGCATTGTTGTTTAGTTGCTAAATTAGGATACTTTTGGATCGTGGGACGAGTTTAAATGAGTGATAGGATGCTCCTCGTACTACTCACGTTTTTCTTGGCAGGATCCCTTTGCCTGCCTGTTTAAGATAAAAATGTATAAAAAAAGCTAGGTTTCCATGTGCACGTATTCCGTACTGCGTATTACGTATTGCCTATATGTGTTGCGTGTTGCGTGCTGCCTAAACCATTTTCCATGTATGCGTATATGTTGCGTATACCATGCGTATACACTGTTTACATCCAGCAGGATTTGGTGCCATTTTCCGACATTCCTTTGCTGGTGAGTACATTTTGTTGCACCTTCTAAAACTTTACTAAAATATATATATTTGACGGTAGCTGAGCAAACTAATTAAGACACAATAAGACGTTTCTCGGCATCTTGGAAGTTGGAACAGGAAGTTCCCGCGTTTGCATTGGGCATACCTTAGAAAACCCCATGCTTTTTAAAGGTCTGGTATGAGGAATCCCCACCACGTGGTGGGAAAAACCCCGAAATTAGTGCCTATGTGACGTGCGTGTTCCCTGCGTGAAGCGTACATATCACTACATGGAGCATTGAAACGCATACGCACATCGCAATACGCTATGCGCAATCCGCAAAACGCATACATGGGAATGAGATAGTTACTTCTGAGCAAATCTAATAACAAAAAACAACAATCCAAATGAATCATAACCGTTATTCGCTAGATTCTTTTCCCATAAGTCATCTGCATATACATGGTGACAGTAACATCAGTTCCTGAGATACTTGTTTCAATTTTTGAAAGACAATAATGTGCACTGTCATTCTTTAAGTTTGACAATGTATGCTGTATGCACCCTGCCCCCGCCCTCTCCTGCGTCATCATACGGAGTAAGGAAACTCGGACTGATGCCGTGATGGTCTGGTACGATGTGTGACGTACGTGGAATCATCCTGTCACAGTTGTTAGCGACGATGGTCATTGACAACTTTTTTTGGCTTAACAAAACGGGGCGGGTCCTGTTCACGAATTACGGAGGAAAACGTGTGCTTTCACATTTCACGGTGCAAAGATACATTTCACAGAGTTTCCAGATATTGAGTTCATCGCCGCAAACGTCGTAATTTTATGTTTGCTTGTGTATAGTTATCATGTGTACCTTATTGCACTTATGTATTTGATTTATCAGTGACTTATAAGCCCAAGAGGGCTGGGAACGATACTATGTTTGAATATTGTATATTGTTTTTTATTGAGCAACAGCTCGAGACTAATTGGAGACACAAAATTGCGAGAAAATACGCGAATTTGCAACATTTTTTATTTGTAATCACGAATGTTGCATGAATGTCGCACGAACTCCTGGTGGAATTTTGGGCCAAACGTCACCAGGAGTTCGCACACATATTGCGTGAATGTCGAGCGAAATTTGCGCGAAATTGCATGACACAATTGCGAATTTCTTACATTTGCGACTGTTGTGCAACAGTTGTGTGATTATCGTGCGACTGTCGTGCAACAGTCATGCAATTTGTTCGCAATTTATTCCCAAGTTATCGCAATTTTGGCGCCCCCATGCCTGTTCGCACGTGTTTCGCGCCCTGAATTTCGAATTCTCCCTCTTGTCTCCAGTCAGGCACAATTTAGTTTAGGTAGCAAAACCCCTCACAAATTTGTCTCGCGTTTCTCGCACTTTCTAACTCACGGAGACTAAATTGAGAGGGGTTCCAGACGTGTTCGAGACACCCGCGACAACTCTGACTATTTTGAGAGAAAATTTGTCGAACATCTTTTTAACATGTTCAAAATTCTAGCGACACAACAGCGCGGCTCTGCGAGTAAGGTGAGGAAATTGAGAACCCCTGCAAACAGTTCAAGCCATTTTGAAAACTCAAAGGCGAATGCGGTTCGCAATTTGTCGCCAACACTCGCAGCCCAGTGAGATGCGGGCTTTAGGATCCTCGGCGGAAGTCGACTGGGCTGAGAGCCAAAACCACACGAAAGGAATATGCAGACAAACAACACACTACCAGAGAAATATTCATTCACGTACTTTCCGATCAACTGATTTCTTTGCTGAATCAAAGTGAGTAAGCAGCAGATCGTTTCATGTGTTATTATAATTATCCCTTAAAAGTAAAGAATTCTCCTCCGAGACAGTTTTTAACATCTTCAGTGCTTTTCGGGGTATACAGACATGAACGGCATTGCTCTAGACGCAGTAGATCGGAAAGAGACATAACCTTTGTTAGAGTTTTGAACATTGATGAATGGGGGTAATGATGTCCATCACCTTTGACACGTCTGTCTGGCCAGGCTCACCTCTTTCCACCACAATATGAATGAAAGTATCAGTTTGTATCAATGTGTCTCGCCAAGGAAGACCGTTACAGAGCAGTTGCAAGGAAGTCGCAAAAGTGGTAAACAACTCCTTATATGGAAATAGAGGTCGGCATTCCGGGCACTGAGGTCAATGTTCAGGTGTCCTATGGCTGGTGTCCATGTGAAGAAATGCAACAAAAGAAATGGATTAGTGGGCTACCAAATAACACGTTTTCTTGGTTACATGCAGCATGTTTGGTACTCTAAGTCAGACACCCCCCAGGGGGAGGTGGAGGGTGGTGATGCATAAGGGAAACTATCAAAATTTTATAAATAAGTCCCAATGCTATTTTTATTGTTTTCTTGTTGCAGATGATTAACTGAACAGTAGCTGTCAATGTTCAAAACGCTTTTGAAACATAAGGTGCTTTTACAAACGAATGTTAATTGAGTTTCTTACTTGAACCCAGCACGAAGACTCTTGGGAGTGCCTCAGTTTGCATTCATATTAATTCATTTGATGCTATAAACTATATCATATACTTTCTACCTATGCGATGATGCCATCATCAAACGCATACCACAGGCCTTCAATATATTGAAACATAACCAGATATGTGGAAGAAACAAAAACTCAAATGTGGTCGACGTGCACAAAGAATACAACCTACCCCCCACCCCACCCCACCAAAAAACAAAACAAAAAATCCTGATGATACTTACAAAAGGAAAATTGCACGTTTATTATGTATACTATTAAAGTTATACATTTATTATGTAATCTTAAGTTAATTTTATATTGATATCCAAATGTAACATCATGAAATTCGCAAGTTTTGTGTATTTTGATATGGTCCCTATGAGTAGAAAGTTTAATGTTTTTCGGGACAGTTTTTTTGCCGAGTAGGTGGATTTTACTGCCTAATCAAGGATATTAGAGATAACTTTCAATTTCCAAAGCAGCCATTGTATAAAACATTTTGATGTCACGTGCTTATTTGGTACATGTTTTTGCATATTTAGCCTTATTTCTTGGGTTGACTTGTTGAAATTGTCCATTTGGAATCTCATAAACAAGATCGTCCTACCAGTATATCAGAGCTACAAGCCCCCATGAACAGGGGTTGAAGGTGAAAATTTTGAGTATATCTGTATATATATATATATATATATATATATATATATATATATATATATATATATATATATATATATATATATATAATAAATTCACTGTTAAATTTTGAAATATAAAATGTGAGAAGAATATTTCTTTTCAGTAATCTTTTGTACTTTAATCGATGTCAAAATTGTATTTTGTATTGAATTGTGATTTGTTTTCCTTCTTCGCAAAACAGGAATTAATTTCACTATGCTGATGACACTTTCGAAAGTCATTGTGGAAGAGAATTGTAAAGTAGATCTGGGTTTCAAAATTATGCATGCACGTAGGTAAAGACGAGGATTGTTTGAGCGATCCTTGTGCCATGACGCGTCATTACAGAAGTAGGAAATAATTGATGAAGCGCTTGTGAATGTATTTGGGGGAAGTGGGCAATGTCAGGTTTACATGTAAGCCACTTTATAAGAACTTGGAGTTGGAGCTCCCCATATACCATCTCACAAATATGTGTCCCTTATTTAATTTTTCGGTCCTTTATTGATTTAAGTGGCAAGACATTCGTACATTTCATACCATAACGTTCTGTTTGCAAAGCAATTCTGGGTTCTCTTGAAGGAAGTGTAGACAGTAGTTGTAGCGTGAAATTGGAACACTTTTTTCTGCATTGCACGAACAAAGTTCTCCCAGGGTTGAATGCTACAATATATTCCAAGGTTCCATGGTCCAGACGCCACACAGCTTGAATGTACAGTGATTTCCCCTCCAGGGAGAGACCAGCCTCTCTTGTGAAACCACAGGCCACAGCGAAGTCCCATTCTTTTCTTTGTAACTTGTATTTTTGTGCTATTTTTAAGACACCGATTTACTAAGAATTCTGCCCTTTCAGGAACTTAAAGGTGGACTGTGAAGCCGGTTTCAAACTGCTGAGAATTTGTTGCCTGCTATCCAAATCCAGTGTCCTGTATTGTGTAATTAAAGTTTAGCTTGCTTTATATGATACAGACTTTTAACAACGCTGATGTGAGAAATTTGTCTGCATGTATAGTACGCAAAGAAGCCTAGTTGTAGTTGTACACAATTGAGCATACTGTCCGTCGCTGTACATGTATGGAAATGAAAAAGGAAAATAGCGCAAACCAAAAGTTTCACATCCCCTATGAATTACCAACGATACCATGATTTGTTAAAGCACGTTTATTAGCATTAATTGAAAGACCAAAAGTTTTACATGCGTTAATCACACCCCCTTTAAATTACTAACGATACCGTGATTTGTTAAAACACGTTTATTAGCATTAATTGAAAGACCAAAAGTTTTACATGCGTTAATCACATCCCCTTTAAATTACCAACGATACCGTGATTTGTTAAAGCACGTTTATTGGCATTTATTGAAAGACGGTCTACAGTGTCCATGGCATAATGAAGCAAGATACCTTGTTACATGCCCGGTTGCATGAGTTACGACTCTGCGAAGTTTCACTCTGAAGATTGGAGTATTTCTCGTATTTTTTCGTTTCCTGTTCTCTTCTTTCTTTTTATTTTATAGTTCGAAATGGCGTTTTGGTATTATTTTGCAATGTTATCATCGTGCGAAATTTTGCGCACAATTTTAGCGTGTTCATATATTTTTGGAAGTGGGACACTCTAACAAGTGAAAACAAAATTCACCTTCATTTGTTTAATCCTGAAATGAGAGCTGTGGTCATCGTATTTATTTCCTTTCGCTGTCCTTGTTTCATCCCGGTAACAATGACCTACAGACCCAGTGATATATACATTAGTGGGGTAAACCGCAATCTGGCCCAGAATTTTTCCAGTTCCAGCCTTCTTAGCAGCAAACGTGTTGCATTGCAATTTGGGACGAAATATGATGACTCTGCGCTTTAGAGCTATTTTGAGCACAAGTTTGTTGTCTTGACCCATTTAAAATTGCTTCGGTTGTTCTGTCTGTTGGAGAGTAGGTTAAATCAGTTACTTTTTATAAGAGCGGGTCATGGTGACCTAGCATTGTGAATTTCCTGTTTCTCATGAGCAGGTAAAACTCATTTTCTTGCAGCATGGTTGGTACGACAAAAGTGTTGATAGTTTTGTAAAATATGGTTATCGAAGGCCAAATGTCATATTGATCCGTGGGTTTATTTGAAATACATTCTAGGTAGGCCTACATTTTTACCTGGAAGTTATCATGTACATGATTGCTATGGATACAAGTCACTGATATTGGAGGTGAAATATACTGAGAACAGAAAAAAACACATCAGTTTAGTCGTCCTGGGAAGAGTGTAGTTAAAGTTAGAATACAAACCTACAAGTGTCCAAAATGTGTAAATGAACAGCTTTAACTATAAAGTGCATGGTAAGAGGTGAGAAAGGATATTATGGTTGCATTGTGTTACCGCCTAATTAAACGATGTATTGTTCCTGTAACTTAAAAAAATGGCGTCAGCACATTTTAAAACCTTTACGTTAATATTACAGTCATAATGAAAGGCAAGATACCTATGATATTGTTGTCATTTAATCAGATGACAAACAAGTATTCATTATTTATGTAGATCTCTTGTAGTGCATAGGCCGTAATGAGAATGGAATAGTTTTTATTAAGGTGTTAATTATTCAAGTGTATGGTAACTAGCCTCAATCTAACTACCTCTTGCTTGTGTTACCCCATAATGAATAAGTCGTTTTATTCAAACAACTGTTTACTTTAATTGTAGTTTTGTGAAGGAACTTTGAATAAAAGTCATGCTTTATCACAATATTTGGAAAAAGTAACCTATATTGCTCTAGTTGGTGTAAATGTTTCTCGTAATTTGGTTTTCCAATCATGGAGTCTTTATAAGTAAAGTAACGTTTTTTGGAGTAGTTTGATTTTCTTCAGCTACAAACACCGGATCAGTTTACAAAATACTGTATAATGTTAATAATGGGCTACAGTCACAACCTTAGTTTTGTGTGTGTGTGTGTGTGTGCGTGTGTGTGTGCGTGCGTGCGTGCGTGCGTGCGTGCGCGCGCGTGTGTGTGTGTGTGTGTGGTTGGGTATTTTTTGTTTTGTTTTGTTTGTTTTTTTTGTCTTTTTGTTTTTGTTTGGTTTTTTGGTTTTTGGTTTTTGGGGGTTTTGGGTTTTTTTTTTTTTTTTTGCTTCTTTGTGTGTTTTTTTTTTGGTTTTTTTGTTTTTTAACAACCACTATGACGCCAAGTTTTACTAGCACCATTGTGACGTCATTTGTAGATTTGTCATCAAAGATGCCACATTAGTTTTTTAACACAAGTCTGTGTATTTCTTTTTTTTTTTTTTTTATTTTTCATAATAATGGAACAGGTCTTCTTGCAGAGCCCATTATATTCTAACTCCCCGGCAAGTCCAGAAAAAGTAACATTTGGTATAGCAAAAATACACAATAGACTCTCCGACATGTTTGCACAATGATCACACATAAAAACAAGGCCGACGTACAGCGGTTTTAGGAGTTTGTTTCCTTTGGTTGTTTGATAGATTTGGTTTGGGTCAGGTGGGTTTCGGAATGTGGTGGATTTACTGTTGCATTAAGAGAAGCGTCAGTTAGAAGTATGAAAACCTCAGCCTCGGGGCAAGGGACCTGCAAGGCAACACACACACGTCCCTCTGAGTCAGTGAAGCCAACACAGCTGATAGCACGAAATGACGACAAGTTCTTGTTGGGCAGAGACCCAATTTCTGGCCCCATGTACATCTTCTATCTTTGGGATACATTTTATCCTGAGCACTATCTTTCTTGGAAATTATTTTGTTTGTTTTTTCTTGTTTATAAACTTATCATTTTTATCTGGATATGAATAATCTCTTATTAGCATAAACTATACAAGCAGTATAGTGTAGTCACATATACAAAAATGTGAAAAACATATATTCTTAACTATTTACAAGGGTTTGCATATACACACACAGCTCGGTGCTCCTTACCATAATGATCACATATCACATATCACATACAGAATGTATGCGGTTGACATGACATGAACACAGAATCTCAAATAGTTAACTTCGGGATGACCGACAAATTCAGATCTCTTTTTAAAAGCACTATTAACAAAATTTAGTATTGGTCTGACGGTCGAGTGTACGCCATGTCTCATTGACATAACAAATTTAAACTTATCCTCGCTAGATAATTGTCGAAAACTAGAATGACACAGTGCCAATTCTTCAAAAAGCTGCTTTCTAGCTTTATCATGGTAGTTATAATCTAAAATAAAATGTAATTTATCTTCAACTGTATCAGCGTTACAGACTTTACAATGACGAAGTTCAGCTGGTGTCTTAGGGCTGGTATATCTGCCCACTTTAAATCCAAAGTGTGGGCACTCAATCGTAATTTACTAAAATGTTTTCTTCTGTTAACTGGTATGTTGGCAAGAAGGCAGTTTTCAATTTCAAAATCATTTTTAAACATATAATATGTGGTAACTTATAGGAACTACTATTGGTACCATAAATATTGGACTGCTCCTACCACTTTGATTCACAAATATTACATAGGCGTTGCTTTAATTTTTAACGATAATATCATATGGTAATATATTTCCTAAACTGTTAAAAGTGTCTTGTAAGCCAGTGAGATGAAGCAATTTTCTTACACCATTGACACAACAATTGTTACCCTTCCTGCATAGTTCATAATTTTCTAGAAGACACTTATTTGTAAGTGCAGGAAGGTCACTGTTCTGCATTTGTAACCAATATTTACTGTATCACAGACAAGCTAAATTAATAGTGAAAAGCTTCCCAACTCAGCACTTGCTGCAGCGCTGATAGCCTTTCTATGATTACCCAACATATATTTACAGAACATGTTCTGAACATTTTCTGGTATAGCTTGATCACACAGCTGATTAAAATTACTATTGTTCAACCTTTTAAGTGCAAACAAACTCCAGGCTCCAATCCCGTAAGAAAAAACAGGATATACAAGCGGTTTAAAAATATTGGTGCAAGTTAAACATTATTGTTTACAGGAAATTGCCTCAATTTGAACAGGGCTTTATTTGCTTGACTACGTAGCGTACTGATTGCTGTTGTTAATAACCCAGAGGCATAGAAATCAATAACCAAATAACAATTTTTTTTCTGCTATGTCTATGATATCAGTTCCAGAGTGGAATGAATTTACATTAATTTTTCTTCTCCCTTTGTTAAAAATCATGACTTTTGTTTTGGCAGTGTTGGCCTTTTACTTCTATGTGTTACAATATACATGCAGTCTACCTAAAGAATTCTGTAGTCCCCTTTCATGTTCAGAAATCAAAACAAGATCATCTGCACATAATAACGAAATCAGATTTAAATCATAAAAAGTAACCGGATTGCAACATGTATCAAAGATGTCAGGAAGATATTAAATGAAAGCATCAAATAAAACGGGACTGAGAACACACCCTTTTTTTCACCCCAGTGTTCGAAGAGAATGATTCTGTGAAACCATGATTTGTTTCAACTGAGTAAATAATTTACATAGCATTGCTTGGCGCCAGACCGAATCAAACGCACATCGAAAATCAACAAACAGGTGTACAGTTTTTCCCTGCATATTGGTTTAAATATTTATCAGCTAAAGTTTTAAGAGTCAGAATATGATCTGAAGTGCCGCTGTGCTTTTTGAAACCAATTTCATGAGGTGGTATCAAATTATGTCTCACAATACTCATACAATCTTGAATTTAATAGGCTGCAGTAAAGCTTACAAAAATGGCTAGACAGGGCAATGGCCCTGTAATTTGAAGGGGCGTAAAAATCACCTTTCTTATGTACAAGTTTGAATATATTTTCCTTCCAAAAGTCCGGGAAACTTCCAATCAAGAGAATTCTATTAAACAGCATTGTACAATGGGGTGCAAATATATAGGCACCACTTGTAAACATTTCATTCAATATACCTTCTATACCAGGAGCTTGATAACGTTTCAACGTTTGTTATTGCCTCTTTAACTTCATTAACTGAAAATTTTAATTTTAATCCATTGAAACTTTTGTCCCTATTGCTTTCTACAAAACTCATCAATATCAGTATTATGTGAAACATAAGAAGTATTAAACAGTTTCTTGAAATGGTCTATCCAAATATCGGTGCCAATGGGATTGTCTGAATTACCTTTATTCTGATTACTGAGTTGGTCATATAGGCCCCAAAAAGTAATGGGATCACGTCCTCCTAAATTTTCTAATTGGTGTATTAATTTGTTTTCAAAAGGCTGTTTTTTTCTGTTTCAACAGTCTCTTATTATGTCTGTGTGCCAACACCGAGAAATTTTTTTTCTAGGAATTCTTTTCTTTCTTACTTTCTTTCTTTCTTTCTTTCTTTTTCTTTCTTTCTTTCTTTCTTTCTTTCTTTCTTTCTTTCTTTCTTTCTTTCTTTCTTTCTTTCTTTCTTTCTTTCTTCACAGGCAAATGTGTCCGGCATTTCATTTGAAAAGTATTATGCGTAGAAACTTCAAACTTGGCAAAATTATATTTCTACAGATGAAGTCTCGTCTTTGTATAATGAAAGGTCATGCTTTTCAAAATTATGCAAATTAGGGCTAATTAAAGGTTTAAATCTTCAATCTTATATACTATAGTAGATGTGGTTCCGTGTGTATAGGAGTTCGATCATAGCAAGGTAAAGGTCATCTCAAATGTCAAGGTCATGTTAAGGTCAAAGGCCAATTTTCGGTCAAATTGTCATTTTAAAGGTCAAGGTCCACTTCAGGTAGAGGTCATCTCAAGGTCAAAGGTCATTTCAAGGTCAAAGGCCACTTTCGATGGTGGTCATTTTCCTGGTCGTCATTACCCTATTCCACAGTCCCAACGCTTTATTCTCCATCAGCTAACCTGTCACTGTTTAACTTATGTACGTATAGAAAAGCTGTTGTCCATATTACACATGTTCCTCTGTAAAATTTTCACATGGGCTGTATTAGCCCAAATAAATTAAAGGGTCTCCAACGGGTAACTACTTTCATTATTCCGATGGATATGTTTCGATATGTAGAGAGAAGTGTAGTATTGAACAGTTGCTTGTGTAGGATAATGGACTTTTTTTCTTCAGATCTTAATAAACCTTGTAACAGTCAGTGTCGTATCATTTTTTATCCTATGTTTACGTATTTAGCACCAATTATGAAATTTTTATCTTGGCTCTGTGAGCTGTCTCTGTGAGAAAATCTGTAAATTCCGTAACCAAATCATATCTGCAACAGGGTTACCAAGACTCCTGTTAAGTAGTTCTATACAATGTTTTGATTCATGATATAAAAGAGCTTCTCAGAATAGCTCATCGTCACAAGACTGCCACATAAATAGTTTACATGGTGTAATAAGGGTCTGAGTAGTATAATGTTTACATTGCCCTTTGACAAGACAGGTAGATATCATACTATAGATGCAGCTGTTACTGGGTGTACATGAAAATGTGAGAAATTAGTAATCACAGTATGGTGAGCAAGCATATAATCTACAGTGCAAGGAGCTCCCGTATGGCTAAAACATGTACAGTACCCTAACGATCACCTAATAAGGATGCGGAAGCCAGACGACCTGTATAGCTCCAGTAGTTTTTGTTTTCCCATGCACATCAAGTTTTGATTTGTCCATGTTTTTTACGGGCTGAATAAACATCACATATGTAAGTGTCAGGCATCGGCATATTTTTACCATAATCGCTGACCAGAAAATCTGGTTCTTCAGCAGTGCGAGCAATCGTATCTCCACTAATCATACATTTTCCAGACAGGCTGCATTTGGCTATATCAGCCTCCAGAATACAAAACTGTCTTCTCGTTTTTGTTAGTTGAGCCCTGCATGCTAATATACAAAAAAAAGCTTGATAAATAACTTGTCTCGTGTTAAAGAAGGATTTAGTAAGCTTTACCCAAGTTATTTATGAACAGGTGGGTGGTAAAAATCTAATTCCAGGTTTTATTGCTTTTTTGAAACAAGTTATTATCCCAATAAAGTATTTCTTAGCTTTTTGATATTTTTGACGAGCGGTTACATACACATTGTAGCCACCAAGAGCAAGATCCTCATGAGTGCTACAGTGAGATTCAATGAAGCTAACAATATCAAATTAGGTTCTTCCTGAAGCACATGTTCATCTTGATGCTTACATAGTCTCTGGCCCCCGACTCTGTAAAACAAGCAGTCAATATTCCAACATGCAACACGTACACTAGTTAAATGCGGGCATGAACAATCAACTCAAGTTTCTCAGAACAACTCTTACCACGGAAAAAGAAAATATACTTCATTCGCTAGATTTGGAGTATAGACAGGTAGATTGAATATTAAGACTACATACGGTTATGGATGCAGAACAAAATTGATGACCCACATAGTCACTGGTCTTGAGTGATTCCATGTAAAGGCCAATCTACGTGGACCTCACAATAATTGGTTACAAAATATACTCAGGTCACTACAACTAGAATTCACAGACGCAAAATATGTGGGTACGTAATGACCGTTGAATACTGGTACCACATGATCATATATATATATATACATATATGGTCAGTTTACTATGAGAACTAATAACCCACAAAGTCATTGATTTTGAGTGACTCCATGTGAAGGCCATTTTACTTATATCACACATTAATTGGTCACAAAATACATTGATTTGTTGGTTGGAAGCTAGTAAGAACATGGATCAGTTTACCTTCTTGATTTTCAGTTTTACTGGTTTTTTTAAAGAATCAAACATAAATTTACCGACAAGTATCCACACTGTGAATGCTTCTTTGGATCACTCTGTAAAACCGGACACCAAAAAAACATTTCTTTGAGCATACAGTCTATAGCACAGTATCAGGAGGGGGGGGAGCATGCCCACAGCCGTGGACCAAAATGACCTTTTCCTTGCCACACAAGCTCTGAACAGTTATTATAAGCCTGACCAAGAATAGCCAGTGTCTTCCTTCTTCTTTCATCCAAAGAATAAATTATGAATCTGTACCAAAATGTAAACAGGTTCAGCAATGAACCATAGCTTATGCTTTTTGACGTGAAAAGTTCTCACACCTTGTGGTAATATGTTACATGTTTTCCTGAAATGCTCACTTTTGATGAGTTGAGTGGGCGAGCTTCATTGGTGCTTGTGTTAATGTCCTCAGAAGAAAACATGGGTGGTATTCATGAAAAAGTAATTTCAACTTTAGTCGAAAATTTTCGGCGTTTGTATGTTTCAAACCTAAGCCCAAAACCGCTTGGCCAATTGCTTTGGAATTGTATGGAAAGGTTTCTGAGTCCTGCTACAGCTTATGTGCACAGGTGGAGCTACTTCTTTTATATTCTTTATGATCTATGTACATTTGTACTTCAGCTGACTTTTCAGTCAGCTGAGTGTTTCAGATGGTCCGTCAATTTATATTTATGACTTCTTCCCTGGAACCGTTGGTCAGATCATCCTCAAAATTCCTGGTGGATTTTCGACTTCTCGAAAGATGTCAGCCAGATTCACTTCAATCTTCATAGGGGGTGTACCTTGGTAGTTCTCTCCTGCGTTTGTTTTAAAATAGTTTCAAATGATTTGGGGACTTATTTTTTAATTCACTTGTCCGAAAGTGCTTGGTCAATTGCTTTAATATTGCATAGGAATATCTGGGTATCTTCAGATGTTAATTTGTTCAACATGTTGCACTACAATGTTTCTATTTTCAAATGAATTTTGTGGCATTTCGCCATTTTTTACTTCTCCCAACCCGTCTCAGGGTTCTGATCAAACTTGGTTAAAATGTATCTTGACTGGAATGGTGCTGAATTGTTAACTACAGTACGTATTGCTATTTTTTCCTGATTTTGTAACGAAGTTTTGAAATTATGAATTAACACTAAGGGTGTAAGTACATATTATCATTGTTATTAAATGGAAAGCGGCAAATATGACTATTGGCTTATATCATGGTAGTGCAACATCCATGTAGCTTGACGCAATCTCCATCAAACATGTACATTTTGTGGCACTACTATAATTTCTTTATTTTTAATATTTTTTGGATTACGTTATGAGATGAAGATATATGTCAGTATGTTTGATATTGTACTACAAATGCATGTTTGCTTATATAATTTTCTCTTTAATTTTACACCAAATCAGTTTCAAACTTAGCGATACTCAGCTCCAAAGTCCATAAGGCCAGCCAAAATATTCCAGACTAAAAAATCACCAAACAAATTCATTAAAAGAAAATATGATTATATAATTTACTGAAATGCCTTGAGAATTCATTGTCACATGACACTAAATTTCTTTTTATATTGTTTAACAGTGCAAATAGCAATGTAGTCTTGTGCATGAGGCACAGTTTTTTTCAAAACATCCAAACAAAATTACACACAAGCACATGTAATTGATGACTCCTATTTATGTGCTTGTTTTTGGTTCAGGGTAATCTGTGATTGGGTTGTGCTTTTGCTGTGAACTCAGCTGGCTAACAAGTCAGGAGAACCAAAAATTGACAGGCGTACAATGTCTTCTTTTTATCCTTAGCACAAGTGAATAAATTTCGGTTTTATGTGGCTGGGTCTATATGTTATGGAAACCCTGAAATCTATAGTTAGTGAAGAATATTTCAAAAGTTGAGAGGACTGGTCTAAAACCACCAGTTGCTTTTTATGGGTGACTGCCTGTCTCAAGTCAGGAGTGAAATTTGCTTCTTCACATTGATATTGGATGATGAATGTTCATGTTTTTGTAACACTTGAATCTCTTTGCTTTCATTGTTGGGTTGAAATTTATGATTATGGGTAATGTCTTTCTGAATTATTTAAAGGTGACAGTGTGTGCAAGGCTGGAATCACAAACTCTAATACAAATCACGTTTAATTGTAGACTTCCATAGCTGGCAACATGGACAGAATAGGGGAGTGCAACAAAAGTTTAGTACATCCACTGAGTATATTATGCCATCCTTCAAAACACATAGAAGCGTACTCTTGTCATTCGGTCAACCTGTTGAAGTAGGTCAAGGACTGGGTTAAATCCACCTGCTCCATTCAGCATTGCAACTCCCTGGCCCACGTATACACGAACTACTTGCAATATCACTCACCTTGTATGCTTATTGGACAAAGAAAAATTCTGGTGCACTATTCACTAATGTCTATGGATGTAGCATTTACTTGCACATCACAAAATGTAATGTCTATCCTGATATCTCTTACATGTGATTTCAATTATTTTATTTCTTCGAAACTATTTGAGTAATGGACCTTAAGCTGGTAATATTTTCCGTACAGCTTAGAACAGGCTCTTCACACAGCCGTGTTGTTCATAATTTTCGACTTCCAAATCTGCTTACTGGATTATACACAAAATTACAAGAAATATTCCTCGACTTCATCCATGCCAAATTTGTTCACTAGATGGTAATGCTGTCTTACCGTATTTTGGGGGTTTTTTTCAAACCTACATAATAATCAAAACATATCTTCATGTAAAAGCTGTTTGAACTCTACTAAACTCATTAAAAGGTGGTTGACTTACTAATACGTTGGGTAATAACTAATATCAGTGATCCATGTACTCCCAGTGTTTTGTGGCACACTTTTTGATCATAGATCTTTCTGCATTGATTTGTGGAAAACTTTTTCTGTGACATTGACCTCCCGCTAGCAAAGGATGTCACTTTCCATTTAAACGGCTTCACCAGAAACCCATCATTGGTGGTTTGCACTACTAAACCATTTTCTCTCATCATGAGTGTAAAAAAAATACTGGTTTCCAGATTCAGTTGGGACTTTATGAGAAAGAGAATGGCAGATTACACAGGACTGATCATCTGACACACACAGAACACTGCGTGAACACTGACACTATGCATATTTGCTTTCGGACCCTGGGGCACAAAACCTTTTTTTTTTTTAGATAAAAAAGTAGGTTTACAACATTAGATTTCAACAATAGATAAGAGAGCGCATCAGAACAGTAACATAAGATGTGATATGAGAAGTTTCAAAAGCATGCACTTAACACTTAATGGTCAAATAGCCATTGGTCATTCTATCAATGTATGAAAATTCATCAATTTCAGTCAATGACTTGTTTATAAATCGGATGACTTTTTTTGGATCTCTTGTAATTGGTTTTAAAATGTAATCTGTTCATGCAGATATACATCCAGAGTAAAAATTATATGACGGGTATACTAGTGTGACTGCATGGGTATGCAGTTTTCTGCAAAACCAACTGGATTCTTATTTAACTTGTTCGGGGTGTAACTTGGGTCGGCCTCCATCAAGTTTGTTCCTTCATCAAGCACCCATTTTTGACTTTTGGTAGTATTTGAGTTATTTCGAAGGAAATCTTACAAAGGTATATTTATGTCAAAATACATTAACAATAGGTTTGTATCTCGGTCAAATCAATATTGTTTGGAAATCAACAGGTACAAGTTGGATAATATCTCCAGCCATCTATATCCAGTTTTTTTTTCCATGGTGCCATCTTGTCACCTTGCTCAGTGTTGAAATCCTGTAGTGCTAATTCATTACATAGGTGACAAGGCACTTGTTGTAGAACCATTTGTCAGCTGTAATCTAAGCATCTACTCACTCTCCAGCATCTGCTTCATGATCTTTTGAGAGAGATTCAAAATGCCAAATCTCAGTTAGGTTTTTTGTAGCATACATCTGGTTTGCCATGCTTGTATGTGGCCCACAGGTACGGTCAAGAAAAAAGTTGTGATTTCTGTTCTTTCTGGACAGCAACCCAACGGGATCAAGTTCCGCATTCAAAGATAAGATGGTACAAGAATGCCATGCCACAACTGTATGTAGGTTGGAGAAAACCAGTGTCAATCAGCACGTTATCCAGACAGAGCCCATCTCCAACACATCAACACTCTGTTACTATCATGGAGATGGCCATGTTGGCTTGTATGTCCAGGTACCAGTCTCCCAGGACCACACTGAAACTAGGCCAGCCTATGCTGTTGCATGACAATGTACCAGGTATGATTCAGCATCAATGAGGTTTCAGTCCTGTTCTTGGTCCTGCCCAAAATTCCACATCCAGATTTCAGTCACTACCATAGAAATCAAACAGGTCCAAATCTCCAAGAGTTTGGCCCCTGATACTTTGGTGCCTCAGTGCATGATGGTACCTTTGAATGGATGTCAAGCCAACCTGTAATATGATCTAGCACCACACTGACCTTCCAACTTCAGTACCTACTCTTCAACCACCTCCACCATGTTGGATTCCTGTTACCCATAGCAACAGTTCACCATACCTAACCCATCCATTCAAGGATATAATGGATTTGATCTTGGATCACAGTGATAAGGAAAGGTCCCGCATCATAAACATACCAAAAGAAGGCCAGATTATCTCAACCCACTGATTGGACCTTGCTCCTACTGCCCTAGCTGGACATCTACCTCACCCTTTCAGATACTGGTTGATTCTGTCACTATTGACCTTCTCGTTCCATCAGGACATAGTGTTATTGTGAATGATTCATACGCCGTTGTTCTTAACAGTCAGTCACTCCAAATTCAGGGCATGACTTATTGCAATTTGAAGACTTTGTCATGCTGAGTATTAACGTCATGATGGTTCTCTTTCAGTGAAAGCCGTCTGAGGATATGTTGCAATCGTGAATGACCAGACCGTGGTTGAATTAATCAGGACAGTGATGCACCTAAAATCTCAGTTCCATGTGGGAAGATTGGCCATTCACAATCAGACTTTAGTGACAGATGGGATGACTAGTCACTCACCGAGCTAATTCAGGTTACTATGGCAGATGGAAAACATGTGATGGTTGCAATCAAGGCAGACACATCCTGAACACCGTTTGCCGCACATATGACAACCGTCACTGGCGTGTTCCTGATTAGGTGAAGCTACATGGATCAGAATGGCTGATGTTAAAAAAAAAACTCACAGATCAACTGGCGGCAGTCAGAAGCTATTAAGTTGTCGGGTTAAACCTCTGGCGCTCATGATCTGCAATCAGTCAATCATTTATGCTAATAAGAGGGGGGGAGGGACGGTAGGGTGGATCTAGAAAATCAATATGTGCAATGGCCCGACTAATATGCAATAAAGTATTGTGTATTTATCTTTGCAGTCAATCACTCGTGCTAATAAGATGGGGATGGGCCAAGAACAACTACGTCGTCAGACGAAGCTCCTGCACAGAAAGGCAGCTTGGAACGAATCTGGGCCAACATCCCACTTCCGTGTTTTAAACCACAATTTATCAGATTATTCCAAAACTATTTTTGCACGTATATCCAACTGATCATCCATTGAATCCATATACATCCATGGCAACACGCCTATAATTGTCCCAAATGTTTCACAAAAACCGTTTCGGCCAAAAAGTCCGACTTTCCAGTGCCAAATTCAAAGGGGTACCACATTCTGAATCAAGTTGGTTAAATCTGTAGCATCAGCCGTAGGACAACTGTCTTCAATTGTCAATCAGACCGTGTTCTCTGATCCAGCCAGGTTTTTATCCTGTGGTCATCTCCACAAATCGTAAAACCTGACCAAAATTGATTCCGTCACTGCGTCTCGTATCCTTATCAAAACGTTTTGGCGGCCATAATTTTGACCGCACGTGCACCGGAATCCCAGCAGGTGTATGATTGGCTGAAAGTTTGCGGGTCATTGCAGCAACAGGCTAGCATATGCTGACTCAGAGCGCAGCTTTTCGTAAATTTTCACTATGCTAAAAACACTAAACATCAAGGTGGTACGGCTGTTCAAAAATGCAATGCAGTACTTTTTTTAAGTCTTGTTCTTTATTATAGCCCATTGTTTACCAAGAGAGACGTCTGTTAAATGTAGGTTACATGTACCTACCAATATATGCGATGAGAGGTTTCCAAAAATGGGAAAAAAGCAGGAGGAAGCTTTTTCTCCTTGGTTGGTTATTGTCGCAGAAATTTATTTTAAATTGTAGTTTTAGTGTGTGGATTGTATTTTATATGGACCTAATTCAAACTATCGCCTTGAACACATCTTGGCTGGACAATGTTTCACAAATATTTTGCAATGAGAACACTTCTGAATAGACTGACTCTATTCACACAAAAATAAATGTTCTAAAATAAACTCTCATTTGCCTAACTTGTCGTTTAACACAGCATTGATAGAGATGACATACTGGCATTACTGCACGATGTCTGAGGGTGTATGAAATTGCCGCAAAAATGAAGTCAAAAGAGTGCGTTGACTGAATGCTCTGTAGTTCATGTAACTGAACAGGTGGGACAACTCTGCACTTTTAATAAATGAAAACAATACATTCCTGTCAGGTGCACTGGTTTTGCAAGCTTTAAGCTGATTTTGCCAGTAAAGCAATATTCACATGCAATATACAAGGTGCCCAATTGTAGATTCCATTTTAGTTTCTGTGATCATCACAAGAGGGCACTTTCAGACTGTTACAGCAAAAACGGTATGGAAAGATTGATTTTTAAAAAGTTTGAAGCCTTTCCGGTCATTTGTCAAATTAAAAAAAATGAATCGAAAGAAATATCCAAAACAGAGCGAAATAAGCAAACAAATATGAAACTTTTTACCGCAAGAATGCATCCTTATTGGGGTCAGTCTACAACCCGCAACAGCTGAGCAGAAGCTGACTTAACACAACATGTGCAATTACGTTCTCAACAACTGGCTTCGTAGCTAGAATACTGCAAATCAAAAACAAGGTTTTCAGCGTCATATCACATGAAAACTTTAACACTATTGAAAGAAAAACTGGATTAGATAGCGTACACGAACCCCAATTCCTCTTCAAGAACAAAACCGTTGTGCTGCCATAGATAAGAGTGCGGCAATTTTGTAATTGGACATGACCTAATACAATAATCTATTTGTTGATTGAATTTTGATAGTGAATGGGCAGTTGATAATATCAACGCGACAGTTTTCACATTTATCGAAATATGCAAGTTGGATCGTGCAGTCAGATAAATTACCAGACTGACAATAAATTAATAACTTATATATGACATGTCGGACCTCAGTTTGTAATACCTATTTGTCCCCAGTACTCGGACCAAGAGAGGGAAGCCAAAGCTTACCATACCTGGGATAACGTTTAATTATCACCTTGCAAGCTTGCTGGCGGATAGAAAGTCTGCGATATGGGGATAAATACAAGGCTGTTTCTGCCGTCAGTGTGGAACCAGGGGACATCAAAATTATTAACAACAAAAATAAAGATATTTGTGTTTTCAGTAACATGTTTGTAAATTCTAAGACAAAATGACAAAGACATCCCGAACTAAAATCTTGAACAATCGGGTCACGATCCGATCACAACTACTCCAAGACCAGATCGTGATCAAGCAAGTTTCACTGACAGATCTAAAATGATGGTTAAGAGTTTGCTGCCAAGCCCATTTTAACAAAGTGGTCCAACACTGAACCGTAGCGATCCTGCGGCGATCATTAAGCGGTAGAATTTTGGGACAGTGATCGTTAGCGATACATAGGACTTAAAACTCAAGTTCATGAAGCGATACATAGGCACTTCTAAATTTTAAGGAATTATCCCATAGCTGTCTTTTAGGACTTAGAAATATGATACAAGCGATATTAATAATTTATCCCACAATTCCTTCAACAGATATTTGACAGAATGATCCTCTTCAATCCGGAGAATTTATCCCACAGTTCAATGTGAATACTGGAGATAAACATCCATATTGGCAGTTTGAACATATTCTATGACGATACTCCAAATCTTTACAGTTTGTTGATTCTAAGGTAGGCTATTCATTTAAAACAAAGGGAGTGTTGCCCCCAAAGACATGATATTGCACACCGGACGATCCGCACAGGCTGTGAGTGAAATTGCAGATGAACAATAAGTATTTTGTATCAACGTTCCTATCTAAAGTATATGTGGGCAGGCACAAAGATACAGAGTACGCAGTATGTTACCTAAAAGAAATGTTTAGTATTTACGCTTTGTTTGCTATCTCAGATGTGTGCTGATCCTGATCAATTATCTACTTATATTCTTTCCTAATACCACGAACACAAGCCATGCACCCATTTTCCTAGAAAAGGGTCCTCATAGCAGAGGCACAAACTCTAGTGCAGCCAAATTTCACTTGTGGCCACACGGAGGGACACAGTAAGGAACTCTGTAACCTTGATGATGCCTTCCATGTTACATGTACCGTAAGGGCGATAGTTGAACTGGGAAAATACTTGCACTATGATACCATCTGATCTGGGGAAGAGACGCAAGTTGTCTGAATACACATGCTGAGAGTACTGTTGTAGCTGCCATGTTGACCCCCTGAATAATTTACAATGTACATTATATACCCTCAAGCTATAGAACAAGTATCACTTACGTCACTAGGCTATGACCCAGCATCTCATGGTTGTTTCTTATACACACATCTTTTTGAGTGAAATCCTTGCAGATTACTTGCACGTCATCCCTGTTGATCAGTACACACCTCCATCACCATAGTTTGCAGCACAAGTATCAAAACTGACGCACATTGTTAATTTTGCATAAGCAGTCACCAGACGGCTGCACCTTCTGGTATTTAAAAGCGTTTGTATGTATGTGTCTTTGTGTTGGGTACGTATACAGAGAGAGAGAGAGAGAGAGAGAGAGAGAGAGAGAGAGAGAGAGAGAGAGAGAGAGAGAGAGAGAGAGAGAGAGAGAGAGATCAAACGAACCTACATATGGTGAAGTGCCTCCTTACATATGGTGAAGTGCCTTTTCATCTCATGAAATACGTTTGTGCTCATAAGATATATCAGCGTTTCTTCACACAGAACTCTTCATATATTTCCAAGACGGTACTTGCACTTGATGGGCAAGCGAAAACTGATTTCTCTTAATGGAGATCCCCCTGACCATCTTTTTTGCTTTAATACACGTCATTTGCAACTGTATTTTTGTGGTCAAATAAACTTGTCCTGAAGAGCTTAACACAGTGTACCTGTATCTGACCAATAAATGCAACAAGATACTTTGCAGGGATTCCAACCGTCCCTCATCTTCAGGGACAATCCCTGAAATTAGCTGAAAATGTGGCCAATTTACGGTGTGTGTCCCTCATCAACATTGAGTATTTGCTGTTATATTCTTTGTCAATTATTTTGTGCCCCTGAAGGTCTTGACTACTTGTCCCTGAAATAACATGTTGAATGTTGGCATCCGTGACCTTGTTGTTACTTTCAGGCACGTATGGAAATCGTATTGTCCAATAATTCACAAAAGCTAGGGTTTCATGTACAAAACCCTGGTCTAGGATTCGTAATATGAAACCCAGGCTTTTTTTTTTTTTTTTTTTTTTTTTTTTTTGTTATGGAATTCTAGGTTTTGTACATGAAACCCTGGGTTTCGTTACAAAACCCAGAGCTTTGAGCACAAAACTCTTGATTGTGCCCCGTTATTTAGTATTTTTACAAAAATTTGGGAATCATAACAAAACCCAGGGTTTTGTCAATTATTTCATCAAGGATTTTATCATGATTCTGTCATTTTATTTATCAACAAAAGGGTATCGTTACAAAACCCCGGGTTTCGTAGTGATATCTCAGGTTTTTGTGTTGGCAACGTTCAACATATAAAAAAAAGCCGGAGTTTCGTAATTTGACGGGATATCCCCCATTGCTGTGAATACGTACACAGCAACCAATCAGATATAGCATCTCATCCCCTGTGCCGAACCTGGTCAGTGACCTAAAGTTGTTTCGTGAACAAAACCCGGAGTTTTTGCAGCAAAACCCTGGGTTTGGGGAACAAAACTCTTAAATTTCATTACAAAATCCAGGATTTTGTGACCCTAACTCTTAAATTTCATTACAAAATCCAGGATTTTGTGACCCTGGGTTTTTTTTTTTTTTTTTTTTTTTTTTTTTGAACTTCACTAAACATTCATAAAACTCTGGGGGTGTATCTTTAACTCATAGCATACTTTTGGCCTTCCTGTATCGGTCTCATCGGAGTCACGCCCATCAGGCCATCTATTGGTACACCGTCCGCTAGCGCCCATAATCACTAGTGGAGGAATTTGGAACTAATGGTTCATTTAATTTGGATGATTCTCAGAACTGTTCATAGATGGCGTACGGGTCGCATGGTGACATTCGGTATTGATAAATTTCATTAATTTGATCCCAGATTGGCAATTACAAACAAAATTGTTTCGTTATTTTTAAAATTTCGATTGCTGAAGTCTGAAATGTCATAAATTTGCCTTCCATTTAAAAATGCTATCCGTATCTGACGACGTTATATTGTAAATAGCCGATTTATATTTGCACGAGGTCCGCGCTGCTGTGAGACTGCGAGTGAGAGACGCACACGTACTTTCTTGGGCACCAGCGGCGGTGGCAGCAGCTGACAGTGTGTGTGTTTTATCTTATATTACATTCCAAACGCATCGTGCTCCATTCAAATGAATGGAAATCTGATCAAAACGTCAACACAGGAGAACGCCTTTTTTTTTGTTTCCGAGAACTAAAATGATTGGCCTAGTTATATATATATATATATATATATATATATATATATATATATATATATATATATATATATATATATATATATATATATATATATATATATATATATATATATATACATACATATATATATATATATATATATATATATATAAGGTCAGTAAGAGCAGGGTTTTTAGGCCTATGTATGCTTTCTGTATCATCTTCTTGAGAAATATTTCGACACCATTTAATGGGTAGGCTTCCCAAGAGAGCTTCCAGAATTATTGTGGAAAATGTCATGATGCATGCAGCTAATATTTTGGTAAACACCAGGTTCATACAGGTCCTGAAAATCCTTGAAAGCACTTGAATTTACTACCTGCTTTTTCAAAGCCTTGAAAACCTTGAAAATCAATGTTTTTGGAATAAAATCCTTGAAAAGTCCTTGAATTTTAAATCTCCATTAATGCACCTTCCTCGAAAAGTTAGGTTAGCTCGATCACTTCCTCCCCTCCCATTATACACCCCCCCCCCAAAAAAAAAAAAAAATGGACAGCAAGACACAAAATGAAAAAAAAAGATCCAGTTGGAAAGTCCTTGAATTTTGGTAAAAAGATCCTGGAAAGTCCTGGAAAAGTCCTTGAATTTGAAAGATGCCAAGCTGTATGAACCCTGTAAACACATGGTTGTGAAAGTCCGAACATTTGATTCTTAACACCAGGCCTGATTCTTGAATCCACCAAAATTATTAAAAGGTGTGAATCTTGTAAACTTTTCACCAATTGTCATGAAAGTGTTTGACTCTCACACCAAGTTTGATTTACAATCCAACCTAAACTCAGTAAATGCATGGTGTGGCCATCAAATCGTTTACATTCACATGTGTACTGTAGTCTGTAGGCTTGACTCTCTGCTGTATGCACCACAGGTTGATCAGGAATACAATATATGATAATATCCAAGCTCATTATTACCTGAGTGTATGGGTCGTTTAGGCGTATTTAACTGCTGCAAGTTACACCGTAGCCAGGCTGTCCTCATTATTGCAACATCGGTTATTTGTGTTCGCCTACGTAAGAAAGGGACACTACGAAAGCAGTGTGTGATTTTTTTTCTTAATATTCAACAGGTAAACTTAATGTGGTGGTTAATATATCCAAAGCAAAGTTGGGGCACTTTACTTAAAAGTTAACTACTTTCATACCACCCTGTAGGACTACGCATATATAACTGTGGAGTATAAAACAAAAAAGACGATTCTCAGGATGAAATGGGACACCCGCGGAGCAAAGTATAGGACAAAAAGGGGTTGGAGAACTGGGACAACTGAATTAACAGTCTTTTCCCTAAATATTGTACTTGAGTTTACCACATGGGGAGAACTGGGTCAGTAGTTGGAGAGAACTGGGACAGACTGCCCTACTTCTCCCCCCGTGGGTCACTTTTCCTAAAATGGCCAATAACTCCCCATCGGCTTCAAACTTCTTGACAATTGTTACGGCTGTTGATTGCTGAGGTTACATATTTGCCACAACCAAAATAAGTGCCTTCTTAATCTATGAATCAAGAAAGACACAAAACTGTGATGAGAATTAAGCTAAAAGATTGGGGAATACCATAAGAAAGCATGTTTCTATGCACATGTAGGGCTCTAACTGTTTCAGTCTCCTGGCACCAGAATGAGGTCAAGGGGTCCCAACTATAGATATAAGCAGGCACTTGATTGTTTTTTATGAACTAAAGATATGAGGAGTGTCCCAGTTAACCCCTGTCCCAGTTCTCCATAGTCTCTCCCACTTGCTGTACTACAGGTGTAATTATCAGGTATAATAATTGTCATTTAAAATATAGGCTAATCGTTAGGCTCTGAAGATCTTCTTGACCCTCTTGGTATACTGTGCATTATAGGCGGCTAATCAATTTAATTCTATGTTTGGGGGGGGGGGTGAATTATCATTTTCTGCAGTGAAATTTAAAAGTAGTAACTCACTGTAGATGACAGTATACAAATGGTGCCCTTGTCCGAGGGGGACAGGAAGAATTGTGAACCTGAGGGATGGTCTGTCCACCCGACGCGAAGCGGAGGGTGGACAGTCCATCCCGAAGGTTCACAATTCTTCCTGTCCCCCTCGGCCAAGGGCACCATTTGTTTTATTATACCGAAGAACAATAAAACATCAAAGCTTCCATTTAATAGAACCTGCCTCCATCTTGCCTTGTGTGCGCGCTTTCGTCGTCTGCTGTGTGGGGTCAAGGCTGCGGTCATGCGACATCAGAGGTGCAGCGCCATCTAGCGCTACAGTGAGCGGTGGACAGTACTTTCACAGAAGTGGACAGGCAAAACTGTCCCATGCCCAATTAACCAATCACGTGTACGGATTTCCCTCTGAGGTATAATAATTGACACTGCCCAAACATTGTTACAAGTAAATCGTGACGCGCCTGTATCAGTGACGTAGCGCACAAGTGACACTGAACAACTACGACCAACGTAAACAAACACTGCACACCAAGCTGGCGTTTAAAGTAGGCCTGTGGCATATTTTTGCGATGACTACCAAAATAAACATAGTAGTAGTGTGAGGGCATATGTTGCTACACGAGGTCCCGTGGGACTTGAATATTAATTTTTGGCAATATGTATTTTTTGTTTCTACTCCTCATAAGGTAAACAAGGAGACAAGTTTCCGATTTTTCTTTCCATATTTACTATAGAAGTAACCATGCAGTATGAATTATAATTATATGCACAAAAGGAACAAAAACGGACTAAATTTGCAAGTGTTGTTTCTTTGGGATTCTCTAACTTTAACTTTTCATTGGCACGGTCGGTAAAGAGATATGAACGGCCATAATAAACGGACTTTTGAAATATACACATTTAATAAGGATAATGATGACTGTATGCCTAACTACAGTGTGTTTCAAAAAAAAAAAAAAGCCGCAACACTATAGCGTTTCAGAATTTGTTTACAAATATGCTCAAGGTAAACAAACAAATCATACATATTCATCTGCAGTAGGGTCCTGGTATTGTATAGACACTTTTTATGAGCAAGTTGCGTTCTACATGAGTGAGCATTTATTGTTTTACTGCAGAGTCCCAAAATTCCATTTGCTGCAAAGAAGAAAAAAGACAAAATGAACAACAGAAGCTGTGTCAATATTTTTAATTAACAGCCATGGATCACTTGCCACGAAAATAACAACAACAACAACAACAACAACAACAACAAAAAAATAGAAAAGATTAACTATTACAACATTATCAAATCAATTACCAACAATGACGTGGTAAACACTGTTTGTCTCATAATATAAATAAGTCCGATGACAGAAATAATTTAACATGTTATCACAGCATGTTTCAGTATAACTCGGCAAAGTTAACAATGTTATCACAGCATGTTTCATCATTCGTCGGCAATGGTATCTTAACAATCGTGTTTTTCCACTAAGCACCGACACCTTCCACATGGCCGCCGTTTCACTGAAGGCACACCCGTGCCGTCTCCGCATGTGTACTACAGCCCGCCTCAGCATCCTGCGATCCTGGCGAAGGAGATGAGCTTCCCCCTGAATACGTGCTTGTCGCTCAGCAACATTTGCAGGTGGATTCGCATACACTCTGTCCTTGAGGTACCCCACAGAAAGTAATCACAAGGGGTAAGATCAGGCGACCTTGGAGGCCACTCCCTAGCATGGTTCAAGCCAACAACCCTGTCTCCGAAAAGTTCATGAAGCCTGTCACGGACTGTAGCTCTCCTGTCGGGTGGGGCTCCACCATGTGCCCACCACAAACCTCGAAAGCGTCCTCCACGCTGTCTGTGAAAGTGTGCATCAAATGGCACAACATCATTGTCAAGCATTTGCAGATAATTGTGTCCATTCACGTTTAATGGGAAGAAAAAAGGTCGCAGCATCGCTCCATTCCCACACAGGCCAATCCAGACAGTTATTTTGGCACGGCTATCATTGCGGTGAAAATTGAACTCTGGTCGATTCTGTTGAGGTGCATATTCTCTCACATTCTGTGAGTTCACTTCGCCATTCATGGAGAAGGCCGCCTCATCCCCGATGATGAAGTTCTCTAAGAAGCTGCTGGCTGTGCCATAAGCCACTGACAGAACCTGATTCTGCGGTGAAGATCTGCTGGCTGGAGATGGTGCCTCACATTCATTTTGAATGGGTGAAACCTGAGTTCTGAACATCTGATGCGATTGAATGATGCAGTAGATATACCCAAACCATTTCTCGGGCAGATGTCCGTGGATTGTGGTTTAGTAACTGTCTTACTGCTCTCACACTGGCAGGTGAACGCGCTGTGCGCCGACGACCACTCCTGCCTTCATTTAAGTTTGTGCTTGTACCTGTGTCTTCATAATTCATACTTTCTGTAATTTCTCAGGATTGTACTTCTGCATGGAACTGGGCGATGTAAAAATTGCAAAGCAAAGAAATTTTGAACCAGCTGAAGGCTACCCACGTGAGCACACTCTGTGACCATGTATGGTCGTTCCTGTGGTGTAAATTGAACCATCCTGGTCGGAATGACATTTGAAGAAAGAAGCCAGATCTACAAAACCTACCAGTTACAAGTTTATTACATAAGAAGGACTGACACCTGTGCTCAGGCATGCATGGAATAGGTTATTGTTTATGAGCACCTTGTTTGAGTGTTCTGTTCTGCTTGAATACACATATTAACCAACAAAGTCACAAAGAATGATGAACTGGCAACTGTTTAGAAAATTCTAAACAAGCAATGAGACTGAAACTGTCCTTAGTTAAGGAAAAACGTTCAGTCACCCAGAAACAGGAAAAAGTACAAAACTGCAACAACAAAAAATATTATGATTATGATCGACATCATTTTGCTGACAATTACACGGAACAAAACAATTACGCCAAGTGTTTTTATTTCTAAATATTTTAAAGGCGATATTTGTCATGACATATGCTCACAGCAACAGTGCAGCAAATGAGATTTGGGGTCATATTGATTCAGTAATGATTGTTCAATCAGGCATAACTAAACTAACAAATTATGCTTATCAATGTGAAGGCATGACATTGGGTCACCAGTACATACCAAATTCCTGAATATTTGGCCATTGGTGTAGGTGAAATCAATGAAAGGAAAACTGTTGCGTTTTTTTAAACACCCTGTATATGCCTAAGACAATTACACTCAAAAAAGAAACCATTTGGGGAATAATTTACCGAAAATTAATGGTTGATATAACCCCCCTTATTTCCGTATCGGCCATTTTGAGGTATCATAAGCAAATTAAGTACCAAGGTGAATTTTTCGTATTGAAAATCTGCATGGTACTCCTTGAGCAAGGCAAACAGCATATCAACACAAAGTTCATTAAGGCATAGCCACAGTTGTTCAGTGAAACAGCATAGCCCTGGTTGTTCAGTGATCGTTATCATAATATTTCGTTAGGTTCCAGGTGTCCGTTCTCCAAGTTACCAGGGCAAACGGTCATAGAAGTACTTTTAAACTATGACTTACTATCTTAACTTTAATCGACCTGCTCAGTAGTGTCTGAAGCAGTTATCTTCGTCAGTTACAAATCCAAATCCGACACGATACCTTGCGCTGGCAAATCATGCACCATTTTGAACATGGTGCAATGCATTGCGGGACAGTCACACAAAACTTCAGTTGATTTGGATTTTAAGGTGAATTGCAGCCACAGCATATATCATATCATTATTTATGCTCTAAAATATTTGATAAATATATACTTTTAATATCATATATTATGACACCCACCACCCCACCCACCCCCACCCTGATCGTCTGCCTGTAGTAGTTTACATCAGGTAGCTATTTCTACTGCAAATAACAAGGAACTTTGGATGCTTAAGCAATTGATCTCACCTTTCGAATCGTGGTGTTACGCAACTAATTCTGCCCACAGGTACTCATATTACTATCAATGACTGCCAAGAAATCAGCTACCCCCTCTCTTCGGAAAAGTTCAGGTCTTCCGAAAAATGCACGATAAGACATCTTCGAAAATCACGTGCTGGCAGAAAACTATTGGACATATCACTAAAAAAAAGGTATCACTGACCAATTTACTTAGATAAATACTATTACCTCAGATGGTTTAATGTCACAGATAAATCAGCATGTTTTCACACCTTTCTTCCGTTTCTCCCTCGCATATAATGTATATATATATGTATATATATATATATATATATATATATATATATATATATATATATATATATATATATATATATATATATATATTATACAAATATTGGATGGGAGGGAGTCCAAAGCGTCCAATATAAAGTTTTAAATGACGAAATAAGGCAATATTGGGCTCAGCTTTCGCCTCGCCCAATATTACTTTTTAGAGTCCCATTAAACTTCATATTGGACGATCTGTCGTCCAACATTTGTTACATTTTTCAATTTTAGTAATGATATACCTTAATCCAGCAATTATTGCTCCCAAACTCAGCACTTAATGCTGTCCGGCTGACTCAAATAGGCTTAGAACATGGATCTGAATGCGTGGTGTTTATGGCGTGGTGCATCCATATGGTGCACGCCGTAACGTCACGTGGGGAGCATGCTGTAACGTCACGTTTTTATACTAATGCATAGTGCTTTGCCGTGTGACATACACATGCTGTCCATTTAAGAATTAAACTTCCTCTCTAGTGTAATTACGGGCGCATGGTTGCAGTTTGTGTGACAGGCATTTCTGATGACGCGCGGTAGCAATGTTAAAAGTTGGATTGAATATGTAAACATATTATTATGGTTTCAACTGCCCCGTATGAAGTTTTACAGGGCAGGCACGTGGTATAAATAGAGACATCCGATTGGTGACCTTGGTGCTAATGCAGAATATATGTATGTATGTATGTATATATATATATATATACAATATATATATGTTTATATATATATATATGTTTACATATATATGTATACATATATATATATATGTATGTATACATATATATATGTGTATATATATATATATATATATATATATATATATATATATATATATATATATATAATGTTTGGGTCGATTTTAGTACTATAGCAGGCTTGTATAAATACCATATCATAGGCCTAAAAGCTACAGTGCCGCGATATGATGTATCGGTACTCTTCCGGTGCTATCGGCACTCTTGCAGTGGTATCCTTACTCTTCCGGTTTCATCGGTAATTGTGTTGATGAGGAGTAAAACTTTCTGCAAATGTCGTTCTTATTTTTCCTTTGTGTATTGAAATGTACAAATCGACCCAAACATGAGATAAAAATTTTATAGCATGCTTTGTGGACGATATGAAGTAATCAACTCGCACTGGATACCATATAGCAGAACTCGTTCGCTTCGCTCACTCGTTCTGCTATATGGCATCCAGTGGCCGTTGATATACTTCATATCGTCAACAAAGCAATGTAATCTATAATGTGTGTGTGTGTGTGTATTTACACAACATCAGTTTATCACATACAATTTTTCTGTCACTCTTACCCATTCATATTTGCATATTCACAAGCATAGCCATGTAAACTCTTAAACCCGGACTGTGAAGGGTAGTCCATAGGCCCATACCTAAATTTATTGTTCTCAGCAAAAGTTTCTATTGTAACACCTACAGTATTGTCTGCTATGCATGCAAGACCAGCCGATAATGGCTACATATAACAGGTGGTTTTGTCTGGCGTATTTTATATATATATATATATATATATATATATATATATATATATATATATATATATATATATATATATATATATATATATATATATATATAACAACATAACAACAAAAAGAGGTGTACGAATTCA
Organism: Hermodice carunculata; assembly: GCA_964020975.1. NCBI lineage: Eukaryota > Metazoa > Annelida > Polychaeta > Eunicida > Amphinomidae > Hermodice > Hermodice carunculata. The sequence goes on along the minus strand of OZ026614.1, from coordinate 75,589,353 downwards.
AATTACAAACACTTGATTCAAAAATAACATGGTGCAAAAATAAATATTTACAGTGCGTATAAAACATATAAAATGATGGCATAATTCTTGCACATCACCTGCATTATGACATTATGGACACTACTCTTTTATTCAATTAATCAACTCAATAATGTACAATATGTCTGGCATTCTGTTGTTATGTTTCAATTAAGTACAACTATACACAAAATTGGCTCTAAATATTAAACCGAATACACATAGCACAAGAGTTTCCAATGCATGTATTAAGATTAATACTAAAACAATTAAATGTATCATCAGTTTACCAAACTGATCCCAAACTTACATATTCAATGAAAGAAGTTACAGAGATTGCATGCTTATACTTTTGTATACATTTAACTTAATATTACATGTGATACTGTCACTTATTAGTAACTTATGTATACTCAGGTTGCCAGTGTTGTGTATGTGCAACTCTATACCAACATGTTGGCACTGTACTTTTCTGTGCAGTCAATTAAATCTATAAACACTTATTTACACATAAAAGTGTATCTTCAGAACCACTTGAAATGTAATAAATCTATGTGACCAAAATATAATAAATTGTATCACTTAATTCAGGTGAAAAAATAAATAAATGTGTTTTTTTTTAAACACAAACATTCAAGCAGTGGAATTACAGAGATGTACTGCTGTGTTTATTCCGCTCAATGCATAATTAGTACGGGTTTTACTGTCATGTATATTCAGTTCAATATTCAAATCAGAATACCCACCGTATGGCGGGATTACAGAGGCAAATCCTAGAAAAAAGATTCTCCATGGAAAATACAATTTCAAATTGGTTTGCAGTGAATTTCATTTTATTTTTTGCTTATCGTGGTTAATAGCAAAATATCTAGAATGTTAGGAAAGATGACGCGACATCAGAATTAACTTAACCAAAACACTGAAGAAAAATTTGCAACCGAGCGACTCGAAGTCTGGGTCAAAAACGATTCCAGAGTTTCTTCGTCACTGTATCAACATGAAAGAGCAAGCGAGCCATACAGGACACAAAGTATATATGTGAAAAGGGGCAGCACTAAAAATACGATATGCTCATTTGCACGGCCAATACTTGCCTCCAAAGCAGATATGTCATGTGGGTAGAGCGCTGTGGCAGAAACCGCGGAACTTGGTCTACCGTGAAGGCAAGGTTAACACACGTCTAACCAAATTTTGTACTTTACAACGACTTCTGTTACCTCTCGACATATTGTTGAACAAAAGTTAAGCCACCCAACCCCACCCCCTTTTGGGGAGGGGGGGTCTTAACTGTTTTTGTACAGTATATATCTTTAACAGCAATGTGTATTATTTTTGGTTAAATTAAAACAACCCTGGTTGCTGTGGTGCACAGTACTTATTGCCTACACATGTACAGTATAAAGAATAAATGCCTGTTTATACTTCCACCAGCTTTACATTTTTTCTTTCATGGTGTCTTCCGTGCTGTGTATTAATGCTCTGCTTAATTGTTGTGTTATCCTCATTAAATTGAAATAAATGGAACAAATAATTAAACCATAAATTTTCAGTTTTATTTTTAGTTTAAGTACACAGTTAAACGTCGCGGGCCCTGACGCTGTGAGCAAGAAGAATCAACAGAAGACCTGCATCAAGCAAAAAAGAATAGCGAAAGTGGCTGGCACTGCCGAGCCTGTTACTGCAGAAGAAGGATCGAGTCCAGAAAAATAATCCTTCCATATAATACAACAGAAGTTAACCCCTCACTTGATGTGAAACTCAACATATCATCCAGAAATCAATAAAAAAAGAACACCCCGTGAGAGGTGGAAATGGTTACGTCTTTTTTAGGAGAAACGTGGATTTTTTAGGAGAAACGTGGAAGTGAAGTTAAGCTTCCAGAAGATGTTGTTACTTTCATTCAGCTTACACCTGGCCAAACCATGCAAAGTTGTAGCAAGGGCAGTGCAAGTGAAAGTAAAGGTGAACGTTTTTGAAGCTGTCGACGTGTAGGCGAGGTTGGGGCATCATGTTAACGAGATGGACGTTGAACAAGATCACAACCTTATGGTAACACGGGTTACTCATCAGTTTCTCTCACACTACCGCCAACATGTCTGTTCCACATATGGGTAACCAGGCGACTCCTTTGACACAGACCTTGGAGAAATGACTAGTGATTCCTCCAAGCACACATCGAACCCTATCAACGCGTCTAGATTCTATAGCAGTGTTAGACCCCTAAATGTAAACACGCGCCTAAAGCTCTGTAAACATACCGGAGCGCGTCAAAGTCTGTGACCTGATCCGGTTTAGTGAGCTGGGACCATATTTCAATTTATATATGAATGAAACCAGTTTCGTTTGGTGCACATATACACATAACTTATAAGCCGTGAAATAAATTGTCTTAATGTTTTGGCTGATTACAAATGTTAAAATGGCCATGCACCACGTTCGGTTTTATATAGCTAAAAGCAGTATAGTATACCTGCACATATACATCACTTATACATCCGCTGTTTGCTCTGGGAATTCACATAATATACTTTTCATTTTGATTAATTATTTAATGTATTATTACACTATTTTTTCCATGTTCCCCACTCTAGTGTTATAGGGGACTTTCTGTCGATGTTCAGTTTGATCTGTCGTGAGTACAATGTTTCATATTAAATTAATACTGAGATTGGATTTGTAACAGTAAAAAGTAATTATCTAACAATGTTTTACATATAGTCTGTCGGAAAACACATGAGATGATTACCAGACACACACTGATAATTTACTTTTCCCCTGGCGACAGTTACAGTTTAGATGGTATCATATTGTATGAAAAACCATGCTTCTCGAAATGGTCAAAGATCCTTGTTACATATCGGTCGTGTATACGAGTTCATTTTCCTAAAAGGGCAATAATTTGTTTCGGTCACATTTCACTAATTGGAACATGCCACAACTTTGTGATCCATCAACGTATAAAGCAATATGTTCACACGAGAAGTATATTTAAATCCCGCGATGAAATGAAATTTCTATATGGGACCTACGTGTCCACAAAAAAAAAAAAAAAACAAAAACAAAAACAAAAACAAAAAAAAAAAAACAAAAACAAAAACAAAAAAACAAAAACAAATTGCTTGGACCTGGTTTGTTGATTTAAAGTAGGAAAAAGTCTGTGTCCATTATCTGAATAAATGCAAAATGTGAGTGTCTGTTTTGTTTTTGTTGATATAATGCTACTGAACAGACAACTGTGGTTTGCCTGTATTGTTATCCGACTCGCAAACAACATTTTTTGCAGGCAGTTTTGACTTCACAACAAAAATTATCAAAGACCCATCGAAGATTCTAGAAAGACATTTAACATTTAAAAGGTTTGTGGGCACGCAGGACGGGAGACGGTAATTTTAAACTATTACGCATTAATTAAATTGATTTTTAAAATGTGTTCGAGAAAACGCTATACGAAAAAGGAAAAACTTGTATATATCCCTTCTCTGCTAGTTTTAAAACTGAGTCAACAACTTTCCTCGGTATGGCGTTTAAACCTAAAGCGTGGCCAGGAAATCTATTGACTAAGCCAAAAGACTTGAAATACAAATACAACCATTGATCATAGATGTGAGCATGCTGTGTACTTGAATGACCGGCTTTTTCATAGGAAACTTGAAACCTTGGCTCGTCCTGAAACAGCCATTCATAAGGGCACGACGTGAATTCCGGAACCATCAGAGAAACGGATCACGGCTCTTGTATGCAAACAAATACATTGTGCGCTTACGAATCTATTTTTAAGATGTATATATATATATACACGTATGTATGTGTGTGTGTGTGTGTGTGTAAACGTGTATTTAATTTTTTCTGTTCATTCAACTACATATATGGTGATTATGATTTGCATTATTTACACTAATTTTGATGCATAATAGTTTTCCACAGTAACGTAAGTTCAACAAAATAATATGATTGCACGTAAGTAGAAATGAACGTTGAAAATGTCACACTTTTTCTCTCTTTTTATATCTTTAACATCTGTGTGCTAAGCGTAACTTACGTATTAGGCAATGGTTGTTGTTGTTAATGTTGTTGTTGTTGTTGTTGTTTTTTGAGATTTAATGTTCTCAACACATTGGTAATTATGCAGCTTAGTATAGTGTTTATTTACTTGTTTGTTGTGATCAAGATTATGTATATATGTCTTCGGTGCGATTAATATAAGCATTGTGCTTAGTTTCCAATCCCTTTCCCTAAAGATGTATAAAATATGTTAAATACATTTGAGTACAATTTAAAAATTGTTATTCACAAAACGAGAATTTCTGGACTACTATTCACCGCAGGGAAGTTATACGTTTACTGTGCCGACGTACTACTACCAGGACCCCTACGCCCACTCTGTAATATTTTTTTTTTTATCTTCGTACATAGAAAGAAAAAAACACACAAAAAACATTCCCATGTCGATTGTGCACGGAAGCCTATAAGGACCACAAAAATAAATAAATAAAAATAAAACTCGAAATTTCCATTTTTTTTCCTCGAAACTTCGAGATTTAAATCTCGTAATTTCGGGATTTTCTCGAAATTTCGACTTTTTAATCTCAAAACTTCGACTTAAAAAAGTGGAAATTTCGAGAAAAAAATCGATTTTGAGATTTAAAAGTCAAAATTTCGAGTTTTATTTGGGGGTAGGGAGTGGGCGGCTAGGTCTAACTGACATGCAGCGCTTTAAGTTTTGCTCCGATCCGAGGAAAAACCTTTCATGTCTTAAATTTTGCAGCTTATTGTCATTTTTGCATGACAGTGTGTTTTTTTTTTCATATATAGCGCATGGCAATGGTTTATTTTCCCTTTTTTTAACGACCGGGAGGGTATTTTTTTATATGACATGGGCTTGTTTTCTCTCGCCGGGGGAAAAAAAGCAGCCCAACTCCGAAATTTAATTTGTTAAATGACTGATAGATGGCGTTGACGGCAATCCTCTGTCCCAATGATCATTGGATTGTCTCCGATTGTTCATCGCGAATCTGTCAGGACTGCAACGAATGGCGGAGTGATGTGTGGGTGGCAATGTTATAATTTACCACCTGCTTCCATGTCGTCCGTCAGCAGACGTCACTGAAACACCGTCATCATTGCAAGTCCGGAGGATTTATCGGGTAAGGAATATTCCAAACACTAATTTCGAGGCTGTGAGTGTGACTCTTCATGGCCCCGTCATGGGGCTTTGGCATGCATCGGCGACCGGATTGAATGCCGTGAAGTGCTGAATGGACTGATGGCAACCGGCTTCGTGGGAGGGTCAACTCAAGGCCCCTTAGGCAGTCCAATCTTTTCGAGGGAAAGGCATGCTGTCATGTTGTACACGACGAGCAATTATTTCCACGTATGACAAGTTCCCCGCCAAGGCAAAGAGGCCGCCAGCATCAGACTAGTCCAGATTTCCCCACAACCAGTTTTCTTGGTATCAAGCCAGGCAGGGTTCATTGCCGCATTGCGTTTTTCAAAAAACTAACGATTCTGTAAATAGAACATTTTAGTTTATCATTCAACCATGCCATGGACCTACTGTCTGAGACCTATTTCAAGACACCGACAAGGACCTTTTAGGGGACCGTATGAGTTAATTTCAGTCAATGTGATTCCAAATTAAGGGGAAGCGAGGTCTGCCCCCTGATTTAAAAGTAAGAAACTTAAAGACGTTCGGTACACTGGTCAAAAGAATTTAGAAATCTCTGGTTTTTGTTGTGTGAACCAAGATATTGGCATTTGAAACAAAATGCAAGCAAAAAATTGGCATGTCACGGTGCTACTTTTGTCGCTAGGTGGCGCTATATGTAAGGACTACAGAAATTATAGTCTGTCAACCCTGAGTTACGGAAGGGGATTTTTCGAATATTTCGTAAACAGCGGGCAAAATGCCCATGTATTTCATACATAATCAAATCTGAGCAGTTTACCTAACTCTTGAAAGAAACTTGTTTGCAGTGTGGTTTGTATTTATTTCTGTAACCAGCAATTTTAGCGTTTTTGCGGTCTTCTCACGGACGGTGCCGGCAGTTAAAAAGGATCTGTTAATCACATGTGCGCACGCGCACTTATCATTTCTCGGACGATATGGATTGCGCTAACTTTTGCTTGCGACCGCAGAAATGGCCCAAAATGCGGCTGAAAAGAAATACAAAGTGCATATAGCTACCACATATGCCTCAAAAGTAGGGTATATTGATGAAAAAAGGTTATGTATTAGATATGTCGGCAAGTAATAATCCATTGTTGTAATATTCACAAAATCCGTTTCCGTAGAGCAAGGTTGATAGACTATAGATAGCAAACATTATATATGTGGGTAAAAGCAAAAAAAAAATAAATTAAGGATGCAAAAATATGCATAAAATAACTCAATATGAGTGTCTGCAATGTATATCAAGCCTTTTAATGACAAATATGTAGACAAAACATGCTGGAATGTGACTTTAAATTCATCTCGTCTTGCAAAAATGTATAAGTGCTCACATTATTTTTTAAGTTTGAAATAGAAAAAATATTTGCAAATCCCTGAAAAATTGTAGGGGGTTTCCAAAATATGCACTGATTTCATTGATTAACAAAAAAAGATATCATATGGTGCTATTTTTTCCGCAATTGTACAAAGAATTCATGCATGTTGACTTAATTTGTTCTAAGTACATATGTACAAGGTATCCATTCATTGTCTAACTTCGATACCATATCAGTATACATGTATGTAGGTTAAATAAACGGCAGTACGTCGTTAATTTTATTTTCCAGTCATAATATATACTTTCATGGTTTTATTGAGAAGAGGCAAACATTTTAAGATTCTCTCCATAGTGCAATGCAGCAATGTGGAAAAAGAGGTAAAAATAAGAATATCAAAATTGTAGTTGCCTTAATACATTGTCGAATGGTAACAATGACAGCACATTATCAAATATGCCTGTGCCACCTTTTGATGCTGGGGTTTTATTGTGGTCCCCCCCCCCCCCCCCCCCCCCCCCGCCATTGGGACAGCGTTTATCGTACCACATTCACAAGAAATGTAAAGTACACTGGCCAAGCCATATCGTTTTTCTGATTCTGTATTTTTTAGGTACAATGTTTTTTTTTTTTCACATTCCTCGCATACAAGATTATCGGCTAGTACACATAGTTCCACTATTCTACAACCTTCGTCCTAGTTATAACTGTCAGTGTTTACATGTGCATGTGGCATTTGGGGGGTGGGCGTGGCACTTTTGACGGTGGCTTGGTCAGCGTTCGCTGATTGTGTACATGCCTTTTGGTCTACCAGTGCCGTGTTTCGACGTATTCTGCCTTGTTTTAAAGCATTTAGTCCTTTGTTTTAGCATTTGTTAACAAACCGCCCATTCTTTTTCCTTTTCACTCTTCGTAAACAATCCATATTTCTCAAACGGAACTGTGCAAAATAGGAAAAGCGTACAGAAGCTAGTGCAGGTATCGACAAATACCAGCTCTAACTGTATAGAGGCATTGGACCATAAATGGTTGCGCATATTGCGGTGTACTGAACGTCTTTAACGTTAACTCAGTGACTGTGATCTGCAACAACTTCCCGTATTGTTACTAATGTTAAGTACAAATTACAATCTCATTTTGCATAATATCACAATTATAATTATGATATTTTATTGCACTCCCAAGGATGTGGGGACAGGTGCAGATCCAGAAATGTTTTAGGGGAGGTGCAGTGCTGAAATGATTCTGGCTGGGGATTTGGGGACCTGATGGAGGTCCAGGACCAGGGGCAGGGGGCAGCACCCCCTGGGTTTTAGTTGTTTTGATAGTGTCAAAACAGCTTTTCCTGGCAGCAGCACTTAAAATTAAAATTAAGGTCATGCACATACTTAAAACAAAAAAAAAGTGAGATTCTTTGAGTGAAATACCAGGCTATTTTCGCATTGCTGTAGCATGGCAGTGTCAGCATTCCATTTTTAGAACTGTTGAATCTCGGCTGCACACACACACACACCGGAACCACGCCTGGGGGAAATAAAAGTATATTCTTTCAATATTGGCAATTGGTGGCCGTAATTAAAAGTCAATACAGAATTTCAAATATCAGAATGGCAATTTGTATTTCTTATGTACTTGGTAAATGTATTTGATGATTTTCTTTCAACCTGCAGTCTGTGGTAGACTAGCAAGTCAAGTACTTCCACATATTTTTAGCTAGGTATGCAAACATGTCACACACTCACCATTGATTGTTTAACAGACAAATGATTGAGAAATTTCCAGGCACAATAAATAGCCCTTTCTCAGAGACTCCAACTTGTAGAACCTAGCAAACGGGACATAATTATGAACACAGCTGCTCTCAGTGGGAGCCCCATTCACTTAAAATATGGAGCACTGTCAATCAGGCGGGAGGTTGTAAAACTTGATTGATATTCGAACATGATATGAATGTGGGAGACCTTCCGCCCAAGTTTGGAAAGTTGGAGTCTCTGCTTTCCACCTTGAACAATGACAGTCAACAGCTTTCCTTGGCATACATGTATGTGTTGGGTGTTTAGTGCCAAGGTTTCCCAACCTATGCCAAAGAAACCTGTTGACCATGCAGGGTCATGATATCTTGTTAGGTCTCGTCTACAATTTACATTCAAATCATTTTTCATTAGTGTTGAAATTAGTCAAAAACATTGAAGCATTAATTCCTTTGACCAAGGTGCTAACTGGTTTTGGGACAGAAAGGGTAAATGGCCTGCCACACCACCCATTGCCAGCCCATAAAGTCTTACATACTTGATTCACCTGTCTGGATTGATATACATATCAGATATGCAAAATTTGAACTCATCTTCATGCAGGTAAATTTTATCAGTCAGTGGTTCCGAAGAAGGAAAAAACTTACAAAAAAACCACATGAAAATTCCTGGAAAAAAGCAAGAAGTATGGCCTAAATAAGAATAAGAAAAGAGCAAATAGCAGTGCCACCTGTTGGATGAATTTGGCAACTGGGATTCTGTGCTGCCACCTAGTTTTTGGCAAGGGACTTTACAGGAAAGGGGGAAGATTCGTGTATCAAGCAGGGCCAAATGAGATTCTATGATAAAAGTAACAGCTGCAGAAAGCAAAACTCATTCACAAAGTTTTGAAACATACACGATGTACACATATTTAGTAAATTTCTCTTGTTTGGTAGGAAAAAGTGTTGTTTCTGGATTGTGTAAGCAACATAACTGACCAGTACAAGTACCCTCATCATGGCAGTGGCATATGGTTCTGTTACCATGCAAGCAACTGAAAGGACCAGAGCAAGTCTGCATTCAATGTAGTTAAATATGAATACCTTCTATTGCATATTACTTTCCTGCCCAAATTTGTGAATCTGGTGCCAGGCAGCGGTGACATTCAGCCTCCATAATATGGGGCATACTGATCTGGATGAAAAACCAACTGTGTCGCTAACACTTGTAGGGATAACAAAATACTTATTCCAAACATGTCTGACTTCTTGTATCAAGCACAGTGTTTGAAGAACATGACAATGACTTTGTAAACAATTTGGTGCTAGTTTGGCAAAAGGAACATATTTTGCCTGTTTGAAACAGGGATCTGGACATAGATATATGGGCTCTTCACTGATATGACCAAGGTAGCACTGCAGCTAACATGAAAGTGACATATTAAGGTTGATGGGTACCCAGAAGTGTTCCTGTAGAAAAAAAGTGGTTGCCTGCTGGACATAGGTATAAATCTACAACTTTTGCTCGTGGTTCACTGGATGTGCCTAGAGCACATACTTATGAATTGAAGTTGGACACGACACCTCGACCTATAATATTTTGAATATACAGTGTACTTAATTGTTAAACTTTTCAGGTACAGTAAAACCTGTGTTAAGTGGGCGCCCTTGGGACCAGGCAAAAGTGCCCACTTAAGACAGGTGCCCACTTAGCACAGGTCCATTAACATGGGAAGTATAGGGAACTGGGCCATGCGACAGCGCCCACGAAACACAGGTGCCAACTTAGTGGAGGTGCCCACTAGGACAGGTTTTACTGGACCTAATATGGTCTATGCATAAGTTCACCAAGCAGGAAAACCCCAGCAGTTGTCCCATTGCGAAAGCAAGGCATGCACGTTGATTTTTTGCTACCAGATGGCGCGCTGTGCACCTTCTCAAAAGTGGTCACAATAATGCATGATGGCGAACGCTAATCTTGTCCTTGTCAATATGAACAGAAAGGGAGGAAATGGACAATGGACCAAATACAGGATGTGTATAGAAGTTTACCATTGTAAATCATTGGCGGAGGGAGTATGGAAAGCATTGGTAGTTAGAACGTTGAGTGACGAGGTGAATTATCATGGTAAACCACCAATGACTCTTGTGTAGTGGACTGTAATGTTGATACCAGGAAGAATCGTCAAACTGACAAATATGAAAAATAAAAGTGCCACTTTATTCCTTCCATCAACTGATATTCCTTTGTCTTTCAAATACTTTCTGGCCACCCTAGATTCTGTTTTTTGAAGTCATGGTCCGTGTTTCACTAATCGTTACTTGCTGTATTCAGTAGCGCTGTAGCCTGTGTGGTAAGACTGAGTGGCCTGCAAATTACCCAGAAAGCTGTGCGCGCCTGGCTCTGACCTCGGAATCTCCGCTGGGGTTTCCCCGCTTGGTGAACTTATGCATAGACCATATTAGCATTAATTAAAATTTTACAACTTTTGGTTCATTGGATGTGCTTACAGCACAAACCTATGAACTGTAGATGGAATGGCACCTCTACCTATATAGCTTTGAAGATATTCAAGGTTTAAATTTTTAAATGGCTCTAATTTGCAAATTTGCAAAACTGTCCCCCCTTCATTAAAAAGCCATACTTTATGTATCATCAGTGGAAATATAATAATGTCAAGTTTGGAGATTCTGTATATAGCAGTATTCAAGTAAAATGTCAGACTAAAAAAAGAGAAAAAAAAGAGGGAAGGAAGAAAGAAAGAAAGCAAGGAAGGAAGGAAGGAGAGAGAGAGAGAGAAAGAAAGAAAGAAAGAAAGAAAGAAAGAAAGAAAGAAAGAAAGAAAGAAAGAAAGAAAGAAAGAAAAAGGAAAGTTTCTAAGGCTACCTATTGGTAATTGTTTGTAGTCACTCTGCCAACCAATTTAAAGGTACATTGTAATAGGAAATGGCCTGAAAAAGTGGGCCACTTTTTACTTCCTGAGTGGGCTCTTCAGCTGTGATGTCATTCTGCAATGGTCATGTGATAATTAGCTTTTCTTTCATGTCTGTTTGTGAGTCGGCCCAGCTGGTCAGGGTACCATTGTTTGAGATATAACCCACTTCTCCAGCTGACAAGAAATTATGTATACACTGTATTGGAGTGCCCCCTAGAAGGGGATGCATACAGTGTTTAGTCTCGTCGTCGTTCGCTGCCGCATATCTTATTTCCCTTATGTTTCTGTCCCCTCTGGATCTATTAATTGCCTCTTAATTTGGTACAGATAATCTATGGGTCTGGGAAATTTTTCCCATGTGATAATATATAACCCTCAAGTCAAAAGTCAAGGTCAAATCCTGGTTGCATTTTTCTGCTGACTCAGCAATTTTCATATGTTGGCTTATACCTTTTAAATGGTGCATCATAGGCCCAGGGTTACTGTAAATGGTAATAGGAAAAAATCAATGGGCTTCAATTTGTATGGTTTATTTTAAACCTGAGTGACATTAAAAGGTCAAACTGCATACATTCCATGATTGATATTATTGTAAATCAATGGAAATTGCAATGCTAATTCACATTTTCAACTTCTCCTCCAAAACAATTGACCAGGTCCTCTTCAAACTTGGCCGAGATGTTTATAGGGTAAGTATAGATCTAACAACTGTTTTCAAATGTTCATGCTCCAATGATTTTTGGATTTTAATGTTTTTGGGTTTTTGGGTTTTTTTGTTTTTTTGTTTTTTTGTTTTTTTCTGCTGACTGTTAAAGGTTACTATTAAACATTAATAGGAAAGTACCTCTGGGCTTTTAATTTGTATTGTTTATTTTAAACCTGACGGACCTTGAAAGGTCAAAGTGCATACATTCCATTGATTACTATGTAAGTCAATGGGGATTGCAATGCAAATTCACATTTTCAACTTAATTCTTGTCCAAAATAATTGACCAGATTCACTTCAAACTTGGTTGGGATGTACATCGAGTAGATATCTACCAACTGTGTTGAATGGCCATGCTCCAATTATTTTTTTATTTTTAATGGGTTTTTGTTAAAGGGGGTTTAATATTTATACATTCCTATTGATTACCATGTAAGTCAATGGGGTCTGCAATGCTAGTTAACATTTTGACTTCTTCAAAACTGTAAGCCAGATTCACTTGAAACTTTTGGCACAGATACTCCACAGGCATTGGGAAGTTTTTTCATAGATTGTGCATGACCTTCAGGTCATAGGTCAAGGTCACAATGCCTTGCAAAATAAAATGTTTCCCATGCCACATCTTCAAACGGGTATGAATGAAGTCCACCAAACTGGGTCGTTATTTACCCAGGTGAGACTTCCCTTAAATTTGCTAAGAGGTGACCTTGAGGTGAAAGGTCAAGGTCAAACTTTCTGCAGAAGAATGGTGGCCCTGTTAGAAGGATGGCTTCTGGTGTAAGGTGCCTGCTCAGGGGATTCATTATGTTTTTCGCAAAAAAACTCACTTTAGTTGACATAAAATTAGCCACCTGGTGGTAGCTGGGTTTCTTGTTCCCGTTAACCCCCCCCCCCCCTTGAATTAAGACTGAATCAACAGCTTTTCTTGACATGGGTTAAGTGCCCAACCTATGTGAAGGAAAGCTGATGACCTTGGGCATGTGATCTTGATAGGGCTCCTCTACAATTCTCAGTCAAATTGTTTTTCATTGCTTTTTAAATAAGTTGAAAACGCTGAAGCAGACATTTGACCACCTGCTAGTTTTGGTCAGTTTAAGGGGGAAGGGTTAAACAAAAGCTGTGGCATTTAATTTTTTCTAATTAGGGATATTTGAAACTTTATGTGAGGTGACGAACAACATCAAATTCTTGTGATAACCTTAATTGAGTCTTGTTCATGGTTTAGGTTGCAGAGACTAAAGACCAAAGAAAAGACCTCTTTACCCCAAAATAAAAAAAAAAAAGAAGTATGTATCGGAAGGAACTAGACATGAACAATACACAGAATGTAACAGTTGAATGTATTTCAGTTGATCTTACCAGTTTACATCCAGTAAATAAAATGCGAATTCCAGGCAGTGAATTGTAACGCAACATGTTACAAATCAGAGATGGGGGTTGTATCAGTTTATGCATGGTGTTACTGTTAAAATTGTCAGTGCTACCAAGAAAAAAAACTGCTTAGGTTCTAGGCTGCTCAGTACAGATTTTGTCTCTATCATTTCACAGGACACACCTTTAAAGGGAACTCCAGGCAACCTACCCGAGAACCAGAGTGTGTGGGGGGCACCACTTCACCAGTGGCTCCCTCTACCTGGCAACCAGGACTTGAAACTGTGAGTACTATGATCAGTCCAGACAGAGTTAACCCAGACATGTCACTTAAAATTGCAACTTTTACAGTGTTAAGCTCTGCTAACCAAAGGTTGCAGAGCTTATGGGATCACTCATGTCTGTCCATCTATCTGTCCTACCATAAACTTTTTGCTTGTGAGGGCAATACAGTCCTCAGTTTCTAAGATAGCCCCACATAACTTTCAGGATCAACTTAAGCAAGTGTATGAGAATTAATCTAGGTCGAGTTCGATATTGATGGCACCACCTGCACTATTATGTAATATGGGGATCAAAATGTGAAAATCTATTGACTGCTCTATCATCCTTAATGTTCACTAGATCTTCATGAAATGTAGTGGGATTGTGCAGGAAGTCTAAAGTTTCACTTACTTATGATACTTATGATGCCACCTATAATTTGACAGCAATAATGAGCCAAGATGTGTTTAAAGATGTAACATTCCATATCTTGAAAATTAATTGGATTAGACTTACCAAATTTAGAGGATGCACAGACCATGTCCAATGCTAGTATATTGTGTAACATCATTGACTTTGACTTATTTTTGTGAGGTCAACTGGCCTGTTAAGTTGTAACAGGTGATTTTGTAATAGCAAGGTATAGCTTGGACATCAATGGCAAAGAGAAAAAGTCCAGAATAAAATTTCACATGATTACCTTGTATATAAAACTCTACTTAATGACCTACTTTTTGGGTCACCATGACCCAATGACTGTGTGACCATTACCTATGTTTCAAGGTCATTAAGTACTTAAGAAAAGGATATTAAAATTCAGTATATTGATAAAGAAGAAGGTAATGATACCAAATGTACCACAAATGTCTGTATCATGTGGAATTTTGATATTGCATAATATGGATGACCTTGATTAATTTGTCAAGATCCTGGAAAGAATACATTACAGGAAATGATTTTGGTGATGGTGGTCAGCAGAGCATTAGGTCCGTGGGCAGCTTGTTTTTACAATGGCTCAGTCACAAGAAAGTTTACATTTAGAGGTCTGTTCTCTTTTCTTTCATGCCTGCCTTTCCACACACAAACTTCACTAATATTAGCATTACAACTTTTTCATTGCATTGGTATATGGTCCTCCCTAGGGACGAGATTAAGTTCAAAGATGGGTGAACTTGACCCCTTTGACAAGGTCACACAGTCACTTTGCTGAATAAAGTTTTTGCAATAGGGCCACCTTAAATGAATTTGGTTTCCACACACTTAATACGTCAATAATTTTTTGTATAACAACTTTTATATCACTGAAGTTTATCGTCCTCTATAGGGGGTAGATAAAGATCAGAGATGGTTGACCTTGACCCAATTCCTAGGGTCACAGAGCTATGCTGAATTCAGGTTTTGCATATTGTATATTTTTATATCAACAACTTTCATATTGCACAGGTTAAATGGTGCTGCATAAGGGCTAAGTTAATTTTTGGAGAACTGTGACCTGCCCCCAATTCCAAAGGTCACAGAGCCACTTTGCAGTTTGGTCAGTACATTACAGTCTCCACACAATAATTTAAAAAGTTTTCAAGCTAGGGCTTTGATGCTGTACCAGTATAAAGTGCTTCATAGGTGGCAAGGTTGAGTCTGGGTGACTTTGACTTAAATGACCAAGATCACAGAGCCACCTTAGCTATAAATATGCTGTGTTTGGTCTGGAACAGATGCTTTGAAATATACTGAAACTGAGACTATAAGTCTTTCACACATGTGTGTTTTGTCAGTTGTGATTCCCTTGCTGCCTGTCAACAGAGCACAGGACCATCTTGGTCCTCATGTGAGTCTTCTGTAAGAGCTAGGCTAATTCTAAACATGGATGACCTTGATCTAATTATAATATGCTTCCTTTGAAGAATGCCAGTTAGGAGCAACTACATGTACATGTATATTAAGTTACAAATATGTCTTCTTTCCATGTTGGGCCTATTGCAAGATTTACTAGTTGCATCCACTGTCCCGTGCCAGTTACTAATGTCATGACCAGAAACTTTTGCAAACACTGCACTGATAACAGGGTTCGCACAGGTCCTTGAAGTGCTTGAAAGTACTTGAATTTGCTACATTCATTTTCAAGGCCTTGAAAACCTTGAAAATCCAGAATTTTGGACAAAGGTCCTGGAAAAGTCCTTGAATTTTATTTTTTAGCATCACCCAACAAGGCAAGTTGTCAAGGAATATGAATATTTACCACAAAATTTAGCATTTATGAACTTGAATCACATTAAGATGAACACCTTCTGCTGTCATTTTCCTTTGAAGTGGCTGGCAAATTCCATTTGTCAAAATGTAACACTGCAAATTACAAAGTGTCTTTTTGCTTTTAACTCCCTTTTAACCCATGTAGGTTTGACAGTTCTTATCAAATCAGGCCTAACCAATTATGTGACCCTTTTTTACATATACAGCCTGCTTTGGGACAAATACACTGTATTAAACATACAGGCAACAAAGTACATCACCTTCCTAGAAAAGAAACTGGGGCATTCTTGTGGAAAATGTGCATGGGGATAGGTACATCTTCAGGTCTAACTTTACCCATATGTAGTTGTAGCAGTTTTATAGACTAGATAGAGTCAATTTCAGGAATACAACCCATACTGGCTGTAGGCCTACATAAGTCACAGTAAACTCATAAAATAATCCATATTGAATTTATCTTTAAAAGGACTTTCGGTAATATGATCCACATATATAGGCTTCTTTGTAAGTTTGTGGAAAGTCTACTGCCAATTTCAGAAAATTGAGTCTGATTCATACATGGTTGGAATAAATAATAAATGTGGAATAAGGTGCATTGGTCTTATTAGTAGATAGTTGAAAAGTGATGATTTAAACAATTTGTCTGTTGTGTTCTAATGCTGGATCTGGTCCTTGAAAACTTGATTTAAGTGCTTGAAAAAGGTCCTTGAAAGTCCTTGAATTTACTGTTCATGAACCTGTATGAACCCTGTGATAAAAACTGCAGACCTTCCGTTTTAAGAGACCACTAGAACACCTTCCTGCTCAGATCTGTGCGGCTTTGCTGCAGCTTATATTCATCAATGATGTTAAATATCTCTTTACATCTGGTTTCCACCAGAGGGTGAACTGGGTAATAGCCATAGCATTGAAAACATTTAGGGTCCTTTTGCTTGCCACAAAAATTCTAAAATTAAGTGACATTCAAACCTGCTATAATACCCTAAAGTGTACCCAAATTTCCCCTTTATTGTACTTTCTTAGTAGAATATATGCAGCACACCTGAATATTTGTGTACCCTAAACAAATGTGGCAGAAACTCTGCACTCCGCTTTTCTGCATCAGGATTTAATTCCCATCAAATCTTTGCAACAGTACTCAAGGCTTCATCCATTACTAGCATTCCTACCATGACATGGTTATTTTTCTTCAAGCACTGGACAACCCCATATATATATATAAGCTCCACTTGCATAGCCTTGGAACTGCTTGGGAGTATTGAAGTTCCTGTGGCACTCATGTACCTCTGGTTTTCCCCTTGTTGCTATGTCTGTACTCAAGCTTCCTGCAGTCTTCCAGCTTCCCTCCATATTCCAGCACTCTTTGTGTTCATCGTCCAAGAGATTGTGCGGCCAACTTCAATTATTGTCGTCTGATGGTGGATGTGCATATTGCTGAGCCTGGGGCATTCTCTCACTAATGTTATTACCTGTCAACAACCATCACTTGCTAGAAAAAACACATTAAGTCCTGCAGCTATGCAAGGCTGCGTGTATAGGTCTTGGTTTGGTGCCTGAGTGCACTTACAGACACAAGGTATAAACAAAAACCATTTGACTTGCCATTTTGCTTTATTTTTTTGTCAGTGTAACAAAAGTTAAATATCTTTACCAGCTTGCAAAAAGTTAATTCCATTGAATATTAGAAGCATGAAAATTAAAAACTAGGCTGGCAATTAATTGCTGCATGGCTTTGGTTTGGGGCTTTAACCCTTTCCCCATTGAATTGACACTTAAGTCAACAACTTTCCTTGGCATGAGTTGGGCACTTAGTGCCCAACTCATGCCAAGGAAGTTGTTGACCTGGGGCATGTGATCTTGATAGGGTTTATCTACAATTCTCAGTCAAAATTGGTTTTCATTACTGCTGAAATTAGTTGAAAAGGCTGAAGCAGACGACATTTGACCACCGGCCTGTTTTGGCCAGTTTAAGGGGGAAAGGGATAAAGTGCATTTTTTCCTATAGACATGACAGCAAAGAATTGTAAAACATTAGCATTATTGATGTAATATTTTCATATCTTTCTTGATCTGTAGAATGAAGAAAGCAAATATCTTATAAGTCAAAGAGAAAATTGAACGATCAAACTTTGAGGCTCAGTTATAAGAAAAGTAGGCCACATAAAAAAAGATGCTGGATAACTCTTTTGCTCTGTATGAGGTGATGGCCTCAGCTACAGACAACCCTGCATTTTCACCCCGTTTGAATAAATCAAACAGTCAATGTGTCTACACTGAAGCCTTCAATCCGTGAATATATACTTTCCCTACTTTATTGTCACTTTCTCTTAAAATATTAATTACCAAAACACCTGCCTGCAATCACTCTGTGCTCAGGTCTCAAGACCACCTGCAGTAAATATATTTTCCCTAGGCTGATTTTGGTGATTAACATGTTGGATTTGATGCAGCTTATTCTCAGAGTGAACAAAGAAGAACTTGACTTTTCAATAGTCGTATTGCCTTATGATGTGTGAGCGTGTTTATGGCAAAGGCTTATGGTTGCATCAGGAGACTCATCTGGCGAGTGTAGCAAACAAATGCATGTACTAAGCTAACACTCCTATGTAGGCAAGTCTCAATTTGGTTGTTAGTGTATGATCAGAATACCTAAAGTCAATTGCTGAGAGCCTCAGTGCACAAGCTCAACAAAAAAAGACACCAGGACTAAGTTTCTACAGATTGCTGCCCCACAAAAATGAAAAGAATAATGGGAAAAGTTGATTAGAAACAGTAGCATACGGTTTGACTCCAAATGGGAGTCTGTGTGTTCGTTGCACTTCAAAGGGGGCCAGAAAACTTACATGAACAAAACATGAAGCATATTTCCACAGGTAGTCAAAAGAATTGGAAAGTGTCTTAGAACTATATATTAACAACTTTGCACACAATTTTGAGGGGAAAACACCAAGATGTACAAAACCAAGGCCTCCAAAATTATATCTACCCATGCCAACTAGATCGACACTCCACAAATCCACGCCAAAAAAAAGCACGAAGAACCCTGGCTAGATTACAAATGGAGAACCACGATTTGGCAGAACAAAAGGCCAAATTTCATCCTGTATGCATAAGTGTTATCATTACAGTCTTCAAGTTTCTAATATTATGCAAAAAAACCCAAATTATTTGAGCACTTATCAGTGTTTATAAAATGTAAACACCGTGTGATTGTAAAGATCCAAAATGGCGGCCATTTCCCAGCCAGGATTGTGATAGTCTCATCAACACGATCTTATGACTATTCAGCTGTTAAAATATGTCCAAGGCTTTAATCAAGTTGTTGAGAAAAGAATTTTCATTGGATCTTATAAGTGAATGAATGAATAAAATAATGACAAGAATGAAATAAAAGTAGGAAGGCTGTTGATGGACGATCACGGCAACGTCATTTTTGATTAATTACAATGTCAATGAACTGGGCCGTGTCCATTATGGCATTCGTGCATACCGGCCTCCATTGAACCATTCTTTTTTTAAGAATGGGGATTTGGTGCAGTTGGCATGTGCATTTCCCATTTTCTACCAGGAGATTGGTTACAGAGGTTGCTGGTTCAAGAACCGTCCATTCTGTGGTCACAAAACATAACTAACATTGGAACAACCTGTATCTCTAGACTATACTGTACATTTTTTGGCAAAGCTCCCATGTTCCTATGTTACCGTAGTGAAGTCTTACCTTTGCAATATTTTCCACCATATTTTAGTCAAAATATATTGGATATCAGTCATTTTTCAAGTTGTGATTTTGCTGCTGGCATACAGTTTTCATCTAAAATTATCAAAACTTCAGCCATGTCGATAACCTACTTAATATGTTTATGCTTTGCGTTAAGGGTCTCGGAATGGGTCCACCAAGTCATCGCGGGGAAAATTTTTTGATATGACTGTTTACAACAGCCAAAGTACTGACAACAGTCCTGCTGCCTTAATGCATGGTGACTCTGAGTACTCGCGTTGTGGCCATGCGTATTCAGTCACTACACTGAGTATAAATGTTTTCCCGTGCAGAAATTTAAGCCTGCCATAAGATCATGGGATGGTTGCAGTGTGCTTGCAAGCTTGTCATAAGCTTGCTGCCTTCTAGTGCCAGCTTGCTGTAAGTTTCCGGCCAAGTATTGAAAGCTTACTGCAATCTACTGTGAGCATGTAGAAATTTTCTGCAAGCTTGCAGCCTTTTCCTGCAAGCATGTATGTTTGCAGGCATCTTCTGTGAGCTTGCAGCCCTGCCCTTACAGAAATTTAAGCTTGCCATATGATTGCGGGATGGTTGCAATATGCTTGCAAGCTCTCCATAAGCTTGCTGCCATGTAGTGCAAGTTCACAGTAAGTTTGCAGCCATGCATTGCAAGCTTGCAGACACTGGTGCTTCAAGCAACTTGGTCACTGTTAGCTGGCAGAGACTAGATCTTAAAACTACACCAAGTTAACCAGACCAATCAGAGATGGTACTTGCAATCATAAAAGAAAAAGCCATGGGATCATTTATATTCTGCAGACTTCTTGTACTCTATCCCAGCATTGTCTTTGATGCTAAACAGGCTGCTCAGCTTAAATGGCAAAACCCAAATATTCCTTGAGATTTCTTCATCGCATTTAATTTGCAGTAATATTAACATTCTATAACCACATGCATCTCACATGTAAGGAGAAAATCATATTTCTACATATTATCTACACTTTCAAAATTTGATAATATGGAAATCAAAATCAAAATCAGAATATAGCATATCAATTTTACAAATCATTGATGATAAAATATTCTACTTTTCTGATGCAAATAATATTTACAAAAAACTATTTTAAAGCTGTAGATACTTACGTATGATACCATTACTTTTGGTACCTTGCAACCTTAGTAACATGTAGTGATACCAAGGGGAGTCATAGCTGGAAAGCACAACTGCTCGCTTGCACGCACTCACACATGCAGAGATTAGATTGGCTGCTAGCTTGCGTATGCTTGCAAGAGTAGAAGTTGCTAGCTTGCATGGTCTGCCATAAGCAGAGATGTTAGCTAGTGCAAGGTTGTGCAAGCATGTCATCTTATTTAGACTGCAGAAGATAACCCTGTAGTCTTCCTGCAAGCTAATGCAACCTTGATGTGCCATCTTGATGCGACCTTACTGCAATCATATTTAAGATGTCCATGGTAAGCTTGCAGCAAACATGCAGCGTCAGCTTACTGGAAGCTAAAATTTTGTAGGGGTTGAAACTGACGTGCCAATAAAAAACTGCACACTGTACCTGTCAGTTTGAGAAAAAAAACATGTTCCTGTGGTCAGAGTTTTATGTAAGAGGCAGCCCTTTATACCTGTAAGGGTCATTTATAATGTGCATTCTGTTATCATTCTATCCAGAAGAATGCCAATTTACCCACATTATACCTCTAGGATGGGTATCCTTGGGGGAGGCGTTTGTAGCATGGCTCATCATAGGTCAGCCCAGTTTATACAGTCACGCATGTCCGTCCATCCATAAACCATTCCTTGTCAACATGATAGCATCTATAATTTTAAGTCAGCCACTTGAAATTTTTTTGGACATTTTATGACTAACAATCTAGGTTCCTTTCTTTATAGGTGGCACCACATAGTGGATTACACATGCTACAGGGGCCAAAAAGTGGAAAAGTTGAAAATGCTCAGGGTGTTTCATTTTCAATTGATCCTCATGAAATTTGGTTTAAATTTTCTGGAGGCTATTATATTAGACCTGAACAATATTAGTGGTGCCACCTATAGGTCAGTGAGAATTCTGTGGTCACAAAACATATATTTTCGGTGCTCCTTTGTTGCTTTTGGACTTGCATATATGTACAGTCCACGATCTAGGAGAACTCCAAATACAGTACTTATACTGGATTAAATGCAATGGATTGGGCCATGCTGATTATGGCATTCATGCATTTACCTGCCACCATTGGACCATTGGTTTAAGGAATGGGGATTTGGTGCAGTTGCTATGTGCCTTTCCCATTTTCGGATAGGCAATTGGTGCTGAAGATTGCTGGTTTGAGACCTGGCTATTCTATGGTCACAAAACCTGTATATTTTGGGTGCTCCTTTGATGCTGGTGGGCTAACATATGTACACTACCTGATCTGGGAGAATGATTATAGTGCTTGTACAGGAGTAGATACAATGAACTGGGCCATGTTAATTATGGAATTCATGCATGCCTGCCTCCATTGAATTACTGTTTTTAGGAATGGGGATTTGGTATAGTTTGTATGTGTGTTTCCCCATTTTGGGGTTGTTGATTGGTGCCAAAGGTTGCTGGTTTGAGACCCGGCTGTTCTGTGGGCACACTAAATTCAGTATGTTGATAAAGATTAAGGTGAATGATACCGAATGGACACAAATGTGTATCATGTGGAACTTTGGTACTGTATAATATGGATAACCTTCATTAATTTCTCAAGGTCATGGAGTGAATGCATGCCAGAAAATTATTTTTTGGTGATGGTCATAAGGTGATGTGTCAGCAGAGCATCAGGCCTATGGGCCTCATGTTTTGTAAAGTAGGTTGATTTAAAGATAAATGTATGATTAAAATTTGGTGTTCAGTGGTTTATGGGTTATTTCATATTTCATGAAATACATGTTTTGCACCATTTTTTTTGGACTGTTTATTCAATAGTTACAAGATGAGACACTTGGCTGAGGAGCATGCATGTTTTGTGGGGTAAGATTGCCTGCATAGTTTCAGCATGCTATGAGCAATACATCTGTTTTGTTTTTGTTTTTGTTTTAATTTGGTGTCATTAAGATACAAATCCCACTTGAATATGAATGAGAAAACCCCCAAACCAAAGAAAATACTCAACATGCTATCATTATTATTCTGGCAGTACTTGTACTGTCACTGAATGTTCGAAACAGAGATTTGCAAAGGAGCTTCATTTCACTATAATTTTGGGAGCACTAGTTATATGCAGGTACATGTATAATACAGTGCCAGGTCAGAAAGCCAGTAGACAAGGCTGCTGCAGGTACATCTCTAAAGAGACCACATAATTAAATTGTGCCTTACATGGCAGCTTAGACCTCTTTTCCTTTTCCCAGAAGCCACCTTTAAAGAGGTGGTTGAGTGGTACATGACCAGTCTCACTGTGAAACTTATTACTACATGTACAGGTTCTGTTAATTATTGGAGTGATCGAGCTATCATTCAAAATATTTTGCTGGCTGCCACTGTGTACATTTGGATAACTCCTGTCAGCCGTGGACAATATATTTTATGGTCTTTTTACTTACCAAATCATTTTAAGACTAAGTGTGCTGAATGAAATATGCCCTCGCTCGTGCCCGTGGGGCGGATGGGGTCAGGTCAGCGCACCAGTCAGCTGCAGAGTATCTGGTCAGTTGCTTGGGCCACTGCCTCTCTCTGCAGTATGGGCATCAGCTTCAGGGAGCCAGAGTTCCATGGTGCTTACCCCTTTCTTTTATATTGAACAAGTGTCTTCGGCTGTGCCCAGGTAACAACTTAAACTGACGTCAAAGGAGGTAATGTGTAAAAGGAGAAAGAACATCCCTTTTAAACATGTTTCACCAAAAGGCCCAGTTACCTAAGGCCTAACAAAAATATATGTGTGCTTCTGATAACCCTTAAATGATTTTTATGACCCATTTGAAAAATTTTTACCTTCCCTGATAAAAATTGATTGACCCTGGCTGAAAGTCTTTGTCCAGAAAGTTGTGTCATGTGCCATTATTTTGCAGTTAAGTCTAGTCAAACACAGTATTTTATTTCAACTTGTCAGGAGTGGCCCCCTGGTTAACCTGAGTGGGGGAAAGAGCATAACTGCCTAGCCATGGTTGTTCGGTGAAACAGCACAGCCATAGACCGGGTTGAGAGATTTTACCGAGAAAGTAGCTGTCATGTGTCATTATTTTGCAGTAAAGTCAACTGAAACACAGCATTTTATTTTAACTTGTCTGGAGGGTTAACTTGGGCCAGGGAAACAGCATGGCTGCATAGCCACAGCATAAGGTTAGCCCCAGTTGGTCTGTGATCGCTATCGTAATATTTTGCTAGGTTCCATGTGTCCGTTCTCTGAGTTCAACCCGGGCAAACGGTTGTTCAAGTACTTTTAGAACATGACTTGCTATCTTAACTTTAATCTGCCCACTTGATTGTGTCTGAAGCAGTTATCGTTGTCAGTTACAAGTCTAAATGCGACACGATACCTCGAGCCGGTGAATTATGCACCTTTTTGAACATGGCACAAGGCATTGCGGGACAGTCACACAAAAATACAGTTGATTTGGATATCAAAGTGAATCGCGGCCAGTGCCCACAACGTATATGATATCATTATTGATGCTCTGAAATGTTTGCAAAATATATGCTTTTGGTTTCATATGAAATAACCCCCCCCCCCCCCCAAGAAAAAAAAAACCAAAAAAACTACTATCCTCATTTACAAACCATTCGGTGCAGAATCCACAATTTTCAAAATGCCAGCAGCCAAGTTTGTGGGTTAGTCCCCATTCGATATTTTGAAGAGGTAGTGTCCAAAATGGTATGATTAGTGTTAATGGAAGGTTACTTTGTTGAATGAATGTAATGTGAAATATAACATGGGACTTTCCCAGTGTGAGCATTACCTAAAAATGTAAATACAATGGCTTGAAATTACCAGTTGTTGCCGGCAGTTGGACCCAGGATACTGTACTCGAACAATGAAGTCACCCCCAGGCCTTGAATTACGTAAAAGCGCTAGTAGGACCTGCCAACGCCTCCGCCGAGTGAAAGATGGAGCTTAGGGGAGAAGGTTGCCCCGATAGTGGATACAGGTCCCAAAAGTACCAGTGGGTTTTTATATAAGTGGTAAAAAATTATATCCCAATCTAGCTGTAGGTACATGTAGGTGCTTATTTATCATTTTATCTGTGCTTTGTTACATGTACATGTGCTGTGTGTACAAGTTGACGAAGATGGAACTCCCACTGTGGAAGACCTTATCGTTCTGTTATGATTACAACTAAATTCACCCTGGAATTATCCCACAATTTGTGAAACTAAAGTATGGCGCTGATCTTTGCAATCAAACACTTTCCCTGATCAACTGGAGAGATTTCTTATTAATTACTTCTATCCCAACTGTGGAAAGGACTTACACTCAGTCGAGGACACCAAACCTCTTTGATACGTACCGCAACCCAGTTCATACACCTCCTAACCCCATAGGTATATATCCTCAGGCTCAAAGAAGGCAGCCCAAGTCTTGTATCTTATGCAAAACTGCCAGGTGTAATACTCTAACTTCCCATTGGCTATTAGTGGGAGCTCTTACCTCCCTGAGTCAGACTGTCATGGTGCTAGATACAAAGTCAGACTTGTTCAAGGTGACCATGATAGTGAAATACAGTGCTCCCTGTCTTGAGAGACCACCCCTAGGGCAGGTCAAAATGTGGTCTCTCAAAACAGGTGGTCTCTCATTAGAGGTATAATAACATGGAAAAGATAGCACAGTGTTCTGAGAGAGCGGTCTTGAAAAGATATGCGGTCTCTCATTGGAGGGTTCTCTCAAGACAGGTACCACTGTATATGACTGTGAGGGTGAAAATATAATTTGTTGATCATGCTGTTATGACACTTCAGCTGCCCTTACCATTCAATGACATGGACATTTTTGTCTAGTGAGAGTTGCAGCTCATGTTGACTGTAGCATATCACCTTGCAATACACCACCAGTCCCTGGGGCACAAGTCACCTCTCCCAGGACCCCTTTTTCATATGCAGTATCATTAGAAGCAGATGGGATTTCGTCTGGTGACGTGCATCAATGTTTTTCTGATCTACTTCTCCAGTATGACCATACATGTTCAATCCCGCCATATCCAAATATAACAGCTGCTGTGGTAAGAGGGTAAAGTTAACATTGGCCCTGTTGTTCACCCTCAATGGAAAGGTTGACTCCTTCTCTACAGTAAAGTTAAATTTTATGAACTACAACAGAGGTTTGATGAATTAGGGGCTGTGGCAGTGTTTGCTGTAACAGTTAACTGAACAAGTGAACGTTGGTGTGGAATACTTCAGCTCGTCCTTTTTAGTACAAAAGCCTAATGGGGGATTGCACTTACATGTAGTTACCGCTTTTGGCAGGGTATAGGACAGTACCCCAAGCTCCAGCCATCTTTAATGCCAAGTGTTGATGCTACTATGTGCTATTGCAGGCTGGAAATACATCAAAAAGTCTGACTTACTCAAGTCGTATTTCTCAGGGAAATATTGTGGCGTTGCTACACCTTTCAAAGGGGTCAGAGTAATTACATGCATTGTGTAAATGGTATGCCAAGGTCTGAGACTCCTATGCAAGGGCTTAGGAGCTGTGTTTTGGTGGATCTTATCCAGGAGGGCATCTAGTTACCTAAATAGTTGACAATCTGTACTGTGGAGGAAACACTCAGGATGAATCTTGAGCAAACTGGGGTTGTGTACTGGAAATTCTACCTAAAAGTGACCCTCGTCTTTCCAAGGAGACTCTGTTGTGAGCTCCCTGGTCTGTCTGCCCTCAGGACAGACATTTCCCAAGTCAATGGTTATGCCTCGCTGGGTGTGGTCCCAGGGGATTCTACATGCCAGTCCTCACAAAGTATCTGTCCTTGCTGCCGCATGAAACGACCTGCAACTATACGATTCCTACACTAGTTTTTTGGTGCATGCAAAGTTTTGAGCAGAGTTCTGAAAGGTTACTCTCCACAACTTCAATCCTTTGAGTCAGTTTGCCACAGCTTGAAAACAATCTTCTGGTACTATAGTTTGATGAAATGATCTTTGACACCATTTTCACATTGTTCAGGAGGTCTCAAAGACAATAAAACAGTAACTTTGCCCCATCCACAAGGATGTGTTTTGGGTCCTCACAGATGATACAGTTAAGGCTGTGGGTATACCAAGTATCATGTTTACCATGTGAAATTGAAATGTTGTGCATTGGAACTGCTGTTAGTCATTTTGTACCTATACTGCATTACCATGTTGATACGGCACTCACACATAACTACCTCCATTGAACCCTTCTTTTTAAAGATTGGGGATTTGGTTGAGTGGATATGTGCGTTTCCCATTTCAGCTGGGCGACTGGTGCCAAAGGTTGCCAGTTCGAGTCCTGCTAGTTCCGAACGTAAAATATATATCATTTAGTCTCAGCATACTACCCACAGGAACTGCAGATAGTTATCTGTGTTTACTAGCCTGTTGCAATCTATGCCATGGTGAGTTTTCAATAAGTGCTGGAGTCACTGCATTCCTGCACACTTGGCCACTATAAGATATCTCAGTTACATCTCTGCTGCTGCTGATCTCATATCTGATAACAAGTGGTCATCCAGTGGAATGTACCAGTAGCCATTGTCAAGTGGTGCGCACAGTCCTGGAGTTGTCTGTTAATTGTGCACAGTGTCTCCATTCAAAATATTTGTGATGGTCATGCATCATTACCTTTCACCAGATGGTGTGCTTGGCACAATACCCAGTTGGAGTGTCCCCGACATGTGGCACAAACGTGCACATTTTAGCCACAGCAGCAGACCGTCTGGAAGGTGACCAATATCCCTGCCCCTATGTGCAGTCTGTCATTATTACCCCTGATAGATTATTAGTTGTTCAAGAGAACTCTCCACTTCAATGACCTCATGACTGCATTGTTATACCTCACCATACCATCAATGTTTCAGCAATTACATGTAACTATTTTGCATATGTGTTTTGACCACCCTTCCATGTACCAAGGGAAACATGTAATATCAAGTTGTATGCACCAGACCTATATATCATGTCATTCAGTCTGGCACCAAAAATTGCCATCACTAGGGGAATTACCCAGGTTAAGGTGATACTAATGGGGTTTCAATGGGTGTGGGTAGTTTAGACCTAGAGTGACTAGCTGAGTCTGTAGAACACTGCAAATCTGCTCATCACCATGTTAGCAGATGAGTGGAGGGCAAGGGTATCCATGCATGATGGTCTTCACATAAGGGTGAAAAAATGCATCCTGTTTAAAGTTTAATACCGGACTGACGCTTTATCACCTATGGACTTGCCCTATTATTTGTAGCTCTGCTGACTAAAGGTTGCAAAGCTTTATGTCTGTCCTTCCATCCTTAAGCTTTTGCGCGTTAGTGTGTTACCATCCACAGTTTTCAAGCTAACCCAATATAACTTTCAAGAATTACAGGATGAATATGTGAAAATCTAGGTACCTGTTGATATTGGTGGGGCCACCTGCAATATTATGTAATATAGGGGTCAAAATGCAAAAATCTTGTGCACACTCTAGCATCTTTAATTTTGGGGAGATCTTCACGGAATTTGGTGGGATTGTGGGAGAGGTCAAAGCTGCTAATGATACCAGTGGTGCTACCTATAATTTGACAGAAAATATAAGCCAACATGTGTTTTAAGACATAAAATTCCATTTTTGGAAAAGTAATTGGATAAGACTTGCCAAATTTATAGGATATATAGACCATGTCCAATGCTAGCAGGCTATATAATGTCAGTGATCGAGGTATATTTTTGTGAGGTCACCATACCTGTAAAGTTGAAAGGTGATTTTGTAATGGCAGGATGTTGCTTGGACATCAATGGCAAAGAGAATGGAACCCCCAGACTAAAATTCCACTTGATTACATTGTACATATAACTGTACTTGGTGACCTATTTTGGGGGTCACTGTGACCCAGTAATTGTGGAGTTTGGTGCTTGTCCAAATTTATTGTGTTTCTTCAGTAACTTGAAAATTATTTATTATCTGATTTGAACAAACTGACCATATATATCGAAAGCTGGATGTAGGGCGCATGTTTTTAAAGCTAGCAATTTTTTAATCTAAGTTGAAGGTGACAAGATGAAATGGCCAGTTTGAATATAGTGGTCATCTTATGAGTGCTCTGCACCCCACAATTTTTGTGTGAGGCCCATATAATGTGTAGCTATAAAGTGTTGGTGGTGCCACTTATAGTATTATGTAATATACAGGTCAAAATGTGAAAATCTTGTGACTGCTATACCGTCCACAGTTTTCAAGTTAGCCCATTTTCACTTTTAGGACTTACAGGCTGTATGAAAATCGAGATCCCTTTTGATATTGGTGGCGCCACCTACAATATGCGATATAGGGGTCAAAATGTGAAAATCTTGTAAACACTCAGGCATCTTTAATATTTGGTGGATCTTCACAGAATGTGGTGGGATTGTGGAGGAGGTCGAAGTCTAAGTTGCCAATGATACTAGTGGCGTCACCTATAATTTGATGGAAATTATGAGTCAAAATGCATTTTAAGATATAAAATTCCATATTTGGAAAAGTAATTAGATTAGACTTGCCAAATTTATAGGGTATATAGACCATGCCCAATGCTAGAAAGTTATGTAATATCAATGACCATGACCTATTTTGTGAGGTCAGCATACCTGTAAAGTTGAAAGAGGTGATTTTGTAATGGCAGGGTGTGGCTTGAACATCAATGGCAAAGAGTATGGAGCCTCCAGATCAAAATTCCGCTTGATTACGTTGTACATAAAACTGTACCTAGTGACCTACTTTTGGGGTCAGTGTGACCTAGTAATTATGGAGTTTGATGCTTGTCCAAATTTATTGTTTTTCTTTAATAACTCGAAAAGTTATTTTTCGATTTGAACAAATTTACAGACAATATATAAAAAGCTGGATGTGGGGGCGCATATTTTGAACAAAACAGTCTTTTTAAAATAAGGGTCACCCAACAATTTTTTAGTTATGCCCATATAACATTTAGAATTTATAAAGTGTATGAAAATCTTTGTCCACATGAATGTTGGTGGTGCCACCTATAGTATTATGTAATATACAGGTCAAAATGTGAAAATCTTGTGACCAGTCCAGTATCCTTAATTTTTGAGGGATCATCATGAAACTTAGTGGGATTGTAGAAGAGGTCACAATCTTGGTTGTTTATGATACTAGTACTGGTATCACCTATAATTTGATGAAATTTATGTGTTTGATCTATATTTGTCTTTCTGCATGGCTTCCCATATAAATTTGCTTAATAAATCATATTTTAAAAACATCTCTCCTTGTTCCCTTATTTACCCATGATTTTATTATTGATCCCTATATATGTCAGCAGAGCACCAGGCCCATGCGCCTCTTGTTTCGCAGTGTCATCAGAACCACTGTGCGCACATTTTAAAGTCTGCCTCAAAGTTTATTTTAAATCTGCCCTAGTCCCAGGTTTATACTTAGCACAACACCTACAGTGGGCTCACTGTTTGGCAACTCCAGCCTCACTGAAGCCATCAATTACTTAATTGAGTTGAACCAACCCAGATAGTACAATGGGGCCTGTGTCCATTGTATATCCATTCTCATTCTATATATTCCAGGTTTTTTTTGGATACAAGAAAATATAAATAGACAGCTTTGAAAGCTTTTGAAGTTATGTTTTATTGATCACTAAAGACTCCCAGTTTGTGCAATTATGTGGCATACTGAGCCATACATCATGGAACCAGGGAACAGTGTGCTTCCCGACACCCAAGAGAAAAGAATAGAATATTAATCCCATGTAACATTCATGGTGACAGTCATTGGAAATAAGCGAAGCGAATCTCGCAGCAAGCGTCCTACAAGATGCTGAATACAGTGATTCGTGTGATAGGAGGCATATACTATTGTGTGCTGGTAATGGTCTCGGTGGCAGATCTGTACATGTGCTGTTTTGAATCAGCTGCTGTGTACCATACTGAAATATTTGGCAAACTGTCACATTGACGTCAGCAAGTTAGGAAGCATTTGCATAGCAATTATTGTGACAGGAAGTGCATTTGATGAAGCCACAGCACAGGCTGTGCCAGTACTTGCTGTCACTCCCGCAGTATTGATTTATGCATACCTGATGTGGAAGATCACATGTACTTCTGTGTACAGGAAACAGAATGTGTTCTATCCTGTGCATAAAAAAATGGATTAGAGTAATGCATGAACTTAAACTGTTTTGCCCATAATCATGAGAGTTGGGCTAATAGTACATGTATACATACCAGGATATGAGTCACATAAACTCCTGAGAACAAGGAGCAATCAAACTTTGAAAACTGCTGACAAGTAAGCTGAGTCAGTTTTGTGTATATGAGTGTAAATGTGTAAGCTGTACCCTGACTACACCATCTTTTAACAATGTCTAGTACAATAGTCCCTTTTGAAAGACTACTCTTTTGGGAGACCACCTGCCTTTAGGGACCATTTTCATTGTGCAAAAGCACCTTCTAGGGATCAGTTAATTTTTTGGAAGACCACCTGCAGAACCTGATCACTGACTCCCCAAAATGACCCCAAAAGATCACTTATCCATTCAGAAATTTCACATTTCAGAGAAGTAAAATCCCCATATTTTGTACAAAATGAGTGAAGTAATTTGTCAAAACCAGTTTATAAATTCCTAATGTATTCATAATACCTATAAATGAGTCAACACATGACAAGAAGATAGAATGGAGTCTAATAAGTGTCCATCAGTCATGTTTGAATCCTAGTTATGGATGGGAATTCAAACAATTGGTTGATTGTTGTGATGCAAGAGTCAGATCTCCTTTGACACACTACCTGCTTTATATGACCTCTTTTTGGATGGTACTTGGGCTGGTCAGTCCAAGGAGGGACTACTGCAGACATAATTTTGACAAATTTTAGCATAAGCTCATGAAATTTTCTGGACCTGTATCAATGTAAGTCTAGGTTGAGTTCAGTATTGATGGTGCCTTTGGAGGATTACTTTATATGGGTAAAAATGTGCAAAATCTGAATACTGTAGTGTTGTTAATTCTATGTGGATGAAATTTGGTAGGAATGGGGGAGGGGCAAAATCTTCAACAGACATGGCACTAGCTAGTGGTGGTACATATTTTAAGGGAAATTAGGAGTTAAAATGTGTTAAAAGCTTTCACCTCCATGTAAGACATAATTTAATTAAGACTTTAGTCAACAGCTTTCCTTGGTATGGGGTGGGTGTTGACTGCCCCAATACCTGCCAAGGACAGATGTTGACTGGGGTTATTAAATCTTGAGAGATCTTGTCTGTACTTAATTCTCATTAAAATTGCTTTTCATTACTGTTGAAAATAGTGTAAAATGTTTAATAAGCAGATGACATTTGACCAGCAGCCAGTTTTGGCTGGGTTAAGGGGGTTAACATTCTTTTCAAAAGGGAGAGTTAAAGCACCTCATGCATGTGACAGTTGAACCTAAAATAAACCCAACCCCAGCAATTAGAGTCATTACTGTAAAAAATCCACTACTTGAGACAAGATCATACAAGTTTATGAATTTAACACAAGTTTTCAAAAGTCAGAAGCCAGGTTATCTGAGACTAAGATTTGATGGGAGGCTTAACACAAGTTTTGAAACCTCTTTTGAGTTTTTTTAAACTTATTTCATTACACAGACAAAACTTTTTGGGAGATCTGTAATCTGTCATGAAGAATTTAAAAAAAATAACACATCCCGTGGATGAAAAGTTTTGCTTTTTTATTCGGTGAAAAATTCCACTACAGTCTACTTGGGACATGATAAAGCAAGTTTATAACTTAACACAAGTTGTCAAATGTTCCAGCAAGATCACAGCAAAAATGAACAAAAGTCAAAAGCCTTGCAATTTTAGAATAAGACTTAATGAGAAATTTAACACAAGTTTTGCAACATCTTGTGAGATTTTAAAACTTGTTTTATCGCACAGACAAAATTTGTACACTTTTTGGAAGATTTGTAATCTGTCATGAATTTTTGTTTTTTAAAGTTTTGTTAACTCATCCTGGGGACAAATTTACTGTGATGACATAATTTGGGACACAAAGTATACCCCAGAACAGACTACTCAAACCAAGTGACTGGAAGAATGTCATGAGTGAGGCTTTTTTATGTTTGGGAGTTTTCAGGGCATACTGGGACTACCACAAGGTTTCAGGATATTGAGAAAAAACTGAATTACAGTAGTCCCTCCTTTGAGAGACCACCCCTAGTGCCACCCAAAAGGTGGTCACAAAAAGCAGGTGGTCCCTCAAAGGAGGGATAATTAACATAAAAACTACTACAGAAAGACCTGACAACCGTGGTCTCTCAAAGGAGGTGGTCTCCCAAAGGAGTGGTCTTTCAAAGGAGGGACTACTGTATAAATTATAAAAAAATCTGTCTTTTAAAACAATGAAGGCCCCATGAAGTCATTGTATACACAGCTTTGAGACATTTGTAGAAGAAAACAGGAAAGTTGCAACAACGACAGAAGAGGAAGTGGTCGTCTCTACAACTTATCAGCAGGCAGGGAAGGACAACTCATATCTTAAAGGCACATGTAATGTTGAACAGGGAGAAAAAAAGAGCACCCAGAGAAATGGAAGTCCAGGACTAAGGGTACATGTATATCTACAAGAGGATAAAGGAATCTTTGAAAAGTTAAACAAAACTAGAGTTAATGAACTGCTTTTTGTTTTATGCCTCCCCTACAATGGGGGGGGGGCATAATTATGTTTTTGGGTTGTCCGTCTGTCCATCTGCCTTTGTTAGCGCGATATCTTCAAATTCCCTCAATGGATTTCGCTGAAATTTGGCACACAAATGCATTCCTGGATTCCCATTAGCTGTTAGATTTTGAGGTGACTGTGACCCACTTACAGCTGACTGTGACCTATTTACTGCCAGGGGTCACATTAAGGATTTTTCAGTATGGGTCCGTTGGACCCATCTTTCTCCATTTTCAGGAAAAATAGTGCGTCCATGAACTGAATCGATGGGTCCAGTCTGAAATTGTGCAAACTGGACTTCATTTGATGTAATTTGATTAATTGATTTTATTTGGTATCATTATTCCATTAACATATATCCCAATGATAAATTAATAAAACATGCAGGTAACTTAAGCCTAGAAACGAACATAACATAGGGTCTGTATGCTCACGTACGTAACTCATTATTATAAAATTTAAGATGGAATAAAAAGTTACCAATATGCACCTTAAAAATTTGATACCGTAGGCGGTGTTAAGAGTCTGATCGTAAGTGCGGTCACTTTTTTCACCAAGCAACACGGTAGGCCTACAAGCCGTGCAACACACAAGTGAGTGGACACAGCCTGTCACGGGCATGCACCCAGGCATGGTTTTCCGCCATACATTTTTCTGGCCTTCAATCATAAATTTTTTGAATTCCTATCTTGTTCTGTCATACAGATTTGTTCCATTCAAACATTTCAATGAAATCAAAACAACCAAATTTTGCTTAAAAAAACACCAATAACTACGTGACCCATCAGAGACAGTGATGAACAACATCGTGTTACAGTTACACTGTCAGGCCGGCTAATGCAAAATTTCGCTTCGTCCACGTGTAGCCTTGCGATGACTTATCTGCGTATTTTCCTTGCCGTCCGTAATGAATTTTCACTCGTACCTTTATCTGGATCTAGATTTTTTGCGATGGAAGTCTTCTTGGTGAAAATATGATTTGAAAATTTAACATCTTAGTCCAGTAATCTTTGCGTAATACGACTTGTACCTTCCCAACATTGTGGACATGAGACAAGCACATGGGGAACAACGAATTTGATTGGACAGTGAGCGGCACGTGATCAAATCCACCCAATGAGGAGCCTGAAAGTGCTCTCAGCATTTATAATGAGGTGGAGTGATGTCCATTGTGGCAAATTTTTGGAGAGATACCCCGGGAACATTTTTTCTTAGCAAATAAGAGAGCTTGTTACATAGAAAGAAGAACATCAGAGGATTCCATCAGTATAATAAATAATCATGAGATTGATAATGGTCGATACAAAACACCGTGACCGCTTGGGGTAATTTTTGCAGTTGTATCTTTCAAAAATGCACTGCGTTTTTTTGCGTGCGTCCACAGAGACGCAAAATGACAATGTTTTATTAATTTCCAGGCGTCATTTCTTAATTTTTTGCATCTATGACGCAGGATGCAAGCTTAATGTGACCCCTGACTGCTTTCTGAGCTTTGTTAGCCTAATATTTTCATAATGCCTCGGTGGATTTTTCTCAAATTTGGTACACAGATGCATTCCTTCACTCTCGTTAGCTGATAAGATATTGAGGTCACTGTAACCTATTTACAGCTTACCATGACCTATTTACTGTCCATATGAGCTTTGCTAGTGCAATATCTTCAAGATGCCTGGACAGATTTTTCTCAAATGTGATACACAGATGTATTCTTGGACTCCCACTAGCTGATTAGAATTTAAGGTCAATGTGACCTAATCATGCTAATGTCCACTTACTGTGACCTATTTACTGTCTATCTGAGCACTGTAAGCACAACATCTCCAAATTGCCCAGGCAGATTTTTATAAAATTTAATCAGTACACATATGCTTTTCTGGACCCCCAATAGGTGTTTAGATAATGAAGTCACTCTGACCTAGTTACAGCTTAGCATGACCTATTTACTGTCCATATGAGCTGTACGTGTTAGGGCCATGTCTTCAAAATGGAATTACACAATTTGATACATAGATGCATACCCAGACCCCCTTTAGCTAATTAGAATTTCAGGTCACTCTGACCTGTTTACAGCATACTGTGACCTATTACTGTCCATCTTTGTTATCACGGTATCTTCAAAATGCCTGGATGAATTTTTCTCAAATTTGTGACAGAAATGCATTGCTGGGCATAGAATACAGTGGAATCTCGTTAATCCAAACACCTTTGTACCCAAGTGAACTGTTCAGATTAGTGAAGCATCTGGATTACTGAATCACTGTCACTTGAAATGAACAATTCTGTTCCAAGAGAAGTGTTCAGATTAATGAGACCTACAGATTAATGAGGTCCGTATTAATGAGGTTCCACTGTAAGTGATTAATACTTGAGGTCACTGTGATCTATTTACATGTGACTATGACCTTTTAATTGTGCATGTGAGCTTTTTTGAAACCCTGATATCTGCAAAATGGCTGGATGGATATACATGGACCCCTTTTGTCTGACATTGAAACTTCAATGTACAGCTATATATGTTGCACATGACATTCACCATTATTATTATTGTAAAAGTAGACATGATACTCTTTCTCAACCAACTTAATTATTCTTATTTTACACCGCTAAATAAATCAGCTAGTCATATATGCAAAGATATAATGTGAACATGTTTAAAACACATAAATGTTATGTTACATGGCATGAAAAGTATATATATTGGTGTTAGTTCACCTTTTATAGATACAAGAAAATCTCTCTATTAAGGCAGCTCCATTATATAAAGATATACCACTCATCTGCAATTTTTTCACTGACATTTACTGATTTGTAAACTGTACTCCACGTGAAGGCAAATCTGCTATTTAAACATAATGTACCATATCCTTTGGTGGTCAGGGGGTCATAATAGTTAGGCTTCACAATTTTTCTCTCCTTCCTTGATCATGTCCTGTGCTCAGAAAGTTACACAGATCTATTATCTTCAAAGAAAGAGTTTCTTAGATTTTAACTTTTTTTTTGTGTACTAAGAGCAAGATGTTGGTAGTTTAAGGGCGGGGTGAACAGAGGCGACGGGGAGGCATTCCAGTGATTGCATGCAATCACAGTGCTCTGTTTTGTTTTTGTTTAATTTGTCAAATTACACTAGCTGAATGTGAGGCCCCAAATTAAAGTCACAGGGTGCACATGTAACTTTACAGGGAAAAAAGAAGCAAGCTAAGAGGGTAGGGTAAATGCCTCATCTTGATGGCACACCTCAGGTCAGCATCTTTCTTTGGCATGGGCTGGGGGCAATGGGCTCAACCCTTGCCAAGGAAAGCCATTGACCCAGTTGTATTCTGACGAGGGATGGGTTAAAGTGACTTTGGTTTTCATTGTGTTTCCTCTGAGTATCTTACATTGACAAGGTAATAGATGTAAATTAAAAAAAGGATAAAAATGAATCGCAGCATCAGCAATTGTGGTTTACTTGATACATGTACATAATGTGCTTCAATGAATGGCAAAGAATAATGAGGTAAAGAGGCAGGGAAGGGTAACAAACCATCGTTAAGAAAGGCATATGATCCAAATGCTCATAAAGACCATGTATGTGTACAGTAAAACCTGTCGTAAGCAACCATCCGTGGAACTTGGTCAAAATGTTCTCTTAATATAAGTGATCCCTGAAGACAGGGTTGAGGGTTAAGCAAGTGGGGTAGATAAAAGAGCAAGGTGGAATAATCCAGTCATAAATCTCCCACATTGCTCACCTAACTGCATTAACATTGCCTTTGTTTTTCCTCTGAACGGCCATATTTATGTTCTTAATGTTCTTGCGTTTTTGCAAGAGTTCTGATTTTGAGTCAGCTCAATATCAGAACAATGGCAACACTTGTGACCTTAAAAGTGATGACAAGTCATGTAAGAACGGTTGTTTCGATTGCTGGGGCCTTAATATGTCAAGGGCTGGGCACATTAGGTTGACAAGTCCTTCAGACAAGTAAAAAGCAATGAAAAATTCCTGAGACACTCTGGGTCTGGTCACATATGGGATACGGATGCTTAAGAGAGGCGGGCACAAATGTAGGTTTGATGGTAGCTATTTGGATGTTACAGAAGGAAAGGCAACATCTGCAGCAAATGTCAAAAGGCAAGTTACACAGGCAGCAAGTATGATTGTATCATGGTGAAATGTCTATTAATCGTTAGACCCATCATATTTGACTGGAAGTACAACTTAATTGCCCATTTGCACAATTTGATCTATTTATGGATTATTTTTGTCATCATTATTGATTGACATTGTGTGATGTGTGCAGACTCATTCATAATTTGGGGATGCAGTTTTTCTTATAAGGGTGAAAGATCAATCATCATAAAAGAAAAAAAAATGCATGTACACTGTATGATGTATTCTTAAAACTGACTCTTGCTTCCCAGGGTCTAATTCTACCTTGTACAGAAGAATCTCTATTAAGACCAGCCAAAGGACTTGAAAATGTGGTCTTAATAGAGGAGGGATCTTTATGTGGAAAAGGAAACAAACAAAGATAAACAAAAATTGGAAAAGGTGTTTGTAATAGCAAGATGGTGTATATGTGGGAGTGGCCTTAATTAGGCGATTCTGCTGTACATATAAAATACATGTACTGGTGAAACCATGAACAGTGCTTTGTGGTAAATGTGCAGCAGCCTGTCACCATGATATTGTTGCAAGGTCTTACATAATCCCTCAAACAGGGTTGGATGTATTCAAATTGTGTACTTCATTGTTGCAAAATATGACTTTTGGATGTGTATTTTGTGCCTCTGATGCCACTTCTGTCTTCAAGTGACCAACTCAGGTTGTATACTGTACAAGTGGAAATAATTTCCAAGTGGAAAATTCCCCGCCTTTGTTGAGAATGAAAATTTCATGGTTTTTGTTTTCTAGATTCACAATCTGAAAACGTGTTGCTCCTTGCCACCATGTATAATGAGCAGTCACTGTAAAAACTTTCCAGGTTTTTACCTCATCTGACCACCGTAGTCTAGCTGACCTATTATGATGGTCCGTCATCCATTTATGATGCATTCACACTTTGACTTCTTCTCTAAAACTGCCGGTTAGATTCACTTCAAACTTTGTGCTAAAGTTTCCCTAGGGTACCATTTTCAAGTTTGTTCAAATGGTCATACTCCATTGATTTTTCCATTTTTAAATGAATTTTTCTGTTTTTTTTTTTAGCCTGAGGTCCCATGTAAATCAATGGGAATTAACTTTCTCAACTTCCTCTCTGAAGCCATCAGTCAGATTCACTCCAAACTTGGTGGCAATGTACCTTGGGCGGGTTTCTACTGAGTTTGTTAAATGGTCATGCTCCAGTGATTATTGGATTTTTTATGATTTTGTTTCTTCTTTTGGGGGGGGGGGAATCTTAAAAACTCTTATTCTCCGAACTTGTACACCCAATTGCTTTGATATCACAAGAGGACACACATAAGAACTCCTAGTTCATTTGTTCAGCAGGTTGTGCTGCAATTTAAAAAAAAAAAAATTCTAGTAATTTTTTGGTGTGTTTTTGCTTTTTTGACTTCTTCTCCAGAATTATCACTCAGATTAAGCTGAAACTTGGTGGATAATTTCCTTGTGAAAGGGTCAAACAAAGTTGCTCACTAGGTGGCACTGCTGAGGATTCCTCATTTTTAATAGTTTTTTTTCGATCGCAGTACTTAGTGGTCAATGCACCTTAAAGTTTCCTATTTATTACTAAGTTTACAAGTCAATGGGCATTTTAATGCTATTATTCACAGTTTTGACTTAATCTCTGAAACTGTTTGCCAGATTCACTTCAAACTTGGTGGCAGTGATCGAACCTTAGATGTGTCCCTACCATGTCTGTTCAATTTGACATGATCTAGTGATTTTGGATTAAACAGAGCTATATATATATATATATATATATTAATGACATATGGAGTAATGGTGGTGCCCCTGGTGGTAATTATTGGAACTAACATCATTGACATTAAAAACACATTAAATTCATGATTGATATGTAATAAATTGAGACAGAACTGCAAAATTTGCACCAATTATGTATTAGGCCAATGGTCAAATCATGTGAAATGTTGCATTACACTACACTGTAGTAGAATTGTAAATTCATTGATTGGTCCATTCATTGTCTCTGTATCTGAGTCTCAGGATCACAAACAAACTCATAGTTATTTCTTCTGTAATTTGCTACTGTGGAGACATTATCTTACCATGTACAGTGACTCGTTTTTTGACACCATCTGTTCCCTTAGAAATGTGTCAAATATCTGAATATGTCAAATAAATGATTCAAACAAAGAAAATTAACTTTTGCCATTCCAAACTTGTGTTATTATAATGATTATATCGGATATCTGCGTGTCGTTATACATGTAATGAGGTTTCACTGTCTAAGACCTGTTCGTCATGCTCACTGACATTCAGTGTCAGTGGGTCCTCTTAGATGCAGAACATTGCATCTGTGTAACTCCTTTCTCCCAGAGGCTATCAAACAGGAAATAACCCACATGTACCATCGGACATTAGAGATTCGCTTTCCCTACATATATTCAAATCAAAACTTAAAACTACTCCCTTAGCCACAGACAGTGTTCCTGAGTTTTATCTCCATGGTGACAGATTTGCTAATATTTGCCATACGCAATTATGCTTAGGACTCTGTAGACTAAACTCTGACTTTCACAAAGTTAACATCCTTCCTGACCCATCCTGTGCCTGTTCTTATCCCACTGAAGATTCAAAGCATTTTGTTCTCTTCTGTCCCTATGACATCGTTCAGAGAAACAAAGTACTTAACACTGTGATTCCTTTGATTGTTCCGGGGGTTAGCCGGCATCTTATAATCAATATTGATAGTGATAGGTTAATTGAAAAATTTCTCTGTGGCAGTAACGAGCTTTTTAACTGCCTAAATATCCAGATGCATTCCAGCAGTACATTATTGATACCAGGCACTTTAACGACTAAATGTTTTCGTTACTGTAATGATCATTGGTTGGACTATGCAAATTCATTTGTATCACACTTTTTTTCCTTATTGGGTAAAAATTGAACTCAACTTCATACTGGTTAACTTGTATCTTATAAGTAATCAAATCTTGATATTCGTAGAGAGTTTTCACCGATATTATAATATATACATTGGTAAAATTTGTATTGTCCTGTGTGTCTTTTACATACCTACTGTGTGTCTCCATGTCCTAGGGAACCCATGTATTAGTCATCTCGATGTACTATAGGGCTATCCAGACTAAATAAATACATTTAAACTTAACTAAAAGATGCCCAAGAGCATTGTATTTTTATTTATTTAATAGTCATGTGCCAAACTGGTGAAGGGTGAATTAAGTTAATTACCCAAATGATTTCTTACTAGCACAGATGTGATCCAAAGTAAAAAATACAGACCAGGACATGAAGTTTAAAAACCTTTATATCAAGAATATACCATGTCTTTGAACATACTTAGTATGTCTAAACTTTTACTAATTTATTTATTTTAATTTTATTTTAGGCTGTGACTCAGCAACAGGTCATCACATATCTACCAGATTTGCAGTACCCTGTTGTCATACTTCAAGGTTATATGGCTCCTAGTCCATGCTTGAGACTATAGCAAAAGTCAAAGTAATATCAAAGTACTGTCAAAGTACTGTCAAAGAGTGCTCTTTATGGCCTGAACCCATGTCAGGTGTAACATGTGTAAGACACCTGATATGTATTCAGCACACCAGATATTTGAAATAAGAAAGCCCCAGTTTCTAGGGCCCTGTACTTATTACTTTTTTTTTTTTGCTCAGCCAACTGTGTTGATAAATGGCCAACTTGAAGAATATAAAGGTGTTCAGTGGCAGTCAAAATTGACATTCAGCTGTTAATAGACACCTATATATGTCTCTGCCAGATTTTAACAATACACTAACTGACATAGTTAAAAGACTTGAAAGAACTTAAACTGACATAAAGAGAGCCCCAAAATGGCAGCAGTAAAATGTTGCTGCTCTGAATATCAATAAAAAATTCTGCAAGTCAGTGCACGAAAAGTGTGACATAAAAAAACAGCTGATTTTTACTCCTGAATAGCCAACTACCACATACCTGTCAACAATCCACACCTCATAATAGGGAGATTTTTGTAAATTTGAAAAATCCGTTGAGGAGATTTGTATTTTAAAAAAGAATATAATAGAAAATACTAATTTTTCATGGGGGAGATTCAGCCAAATTTGCAAAATTTTGCACGTAAATAAAAAAAATTCGGGTGAAAAAGTGGGAGACTCCCACCTTTAGGGGGAGACTTGACAGGTATGCTACCAGCCAGAGTGTCAAATCTGGAAAACCTGCAGAAGTTTTCACAATTTAAACCCCTTAACACATTAGTTTACTTTTACTTATGGTCTGTTACTTGATTCATGAAGAAATTTTGATGTTTTAAAGTTCCATTGTATGTCAGTTTGACACTTTGAATATAACATACTATTTAACTTTCCCCAGCAAGCACAATTTCCTTAGAACCCTTTTGTCTTGTATTTCTGTAAAGACACAAAATTCTCAGATACAAAAGCAATGCAAAATAAACTTGAAGATACTAATCAATTAACAAATATGTCATGCATAAAAAAGTCAATGTTTTTGTGTAACATGCACCAATGTAAAAAAAAAATAGGTATCTTAAGATTACCCAGACATTTAGGTAACATGAGTCAATGACTGACTTACACATGTCAAAAAAAAAACTGTGATAACCTACAGAGATAAACTTACAGTCAGAATACTTAGATATATCAAAGAAGTGCTTAGTACATGAATTTATGACATAAATACCACAATCACACTGTGCGTACAGCATATTCAGCAGTGCATTTTGTGTGAAATTACCTGTTGATTTGAACTGTATGTCATTTGACCCTTTTGACATGCAGTCAGGAGTATACAACTCTAATTCCTAGTGTGCTAAATTTATTATTTTCACACAAATTCTGGTTGAAAACTTAGAATTGGTAAATTAATGGATCATAGACCCCAAATTTGCAGCTAGCTAAATGTGAGACCCTATTATGAACACAACTCATATTTGACTACAGTGTGACATACAGCTGTCAAATGAACTTAAAAGGTCATGGAAGCTTTATATTTAGTTACAGGTGAATATTTTTTAAAACAATCTTGGTAATCTTAATTGCAGACTTTTCAAGTAGACAACATTTGCATACAGCTAACATGCAGTTGCAAGGGATTCCGTGTGCTTAACATTGACAATTTGATCCATGTTACTTCCACATTGCAGGGTTTCTGTCAGAGGGTAAAAAGGGTAAAATAGTATACCCTAAAAAATCTCAAGGGTACTTTTGCTTACCCTAAGATTTTAGCAGAAAAGAACAATTTTAGCATATATTACCCTGAAATACCCCATAAAGGCTTCATTATTAGAATTTTTGCTTGAGGCTATGGAAATTTGAGTACCCTAAATTTTCACAGGCAGAAACCCTGGATTGGTATGGCCATTCATTCACTATCAAATGGTTCATGGTGCAGACTAAAATTATTATAGAGAATTTCTGAGGTGACTTGAGTGCCAAATTTTGGACTGAGTCAACAGCTTTCACTGGTAGTAAATTGACTTTAGATGTGATTGGCACTGAAAGAATTAAAAAAAA
The DNA here is from genome assembly GCA_964020975.1 of Hermodice carunculata. Taxonomy (NCBI): domain Eukaryota; kingdom Metazoa; phylum Annelida; class Polychaeta; order Eunicida; family Amphinomidae; genus Hermodice; species Hermodice carunculata. The sequence goes on along the minus strand of OZ026614.1, from coordinate 75,546,389 downwards.
TGTCCCCGTATATGAGACTTTATGAGACATTTGTTCACAGCTCTGGATATTTATTCTATTATTTCAGGAAAGAAGACGTCACTGACATAGTATGTGGTGCATACACTTGCCCATAAAATTCCCTAGATATGCAGAAAAAGAAAATTTGGCAAATTCTGTAATTTTTCAAGGTGACATACACAAATTCAGCTTGTGTATCACTTAATTGAAATATTTGTTCAAAGTACATGTATTAGAGAACACAAAAAATTTCTTATCTATCAGAGTTGTCTCAAGGGAGATAGACACCTTGCAATGCATAAGTTGCTTCTTTTCCATCATATCCTGAACCATAAATTGCAGTCAATGTAATGTACAAATATTATTTCTTCTCCAACTGAAAGGAAATGCACCATATGATTTATCTCTTGGCATTGATTTTTAGAATGAAGGGTATTCTCCCTGAATTTAAAGAAAAAACACACACAAAACATAATTATAGTGTTTTAAATGGTGTTTAAAGTATTTAGATTTGAAAATTTGCTCAAATCTTTAACTGATACACCCCTTGATTTTTGGGGGAAAAAATAAGGATAGGGACTTCAGTGTTACAAAATCTGTTGTTGGAACCTTCATAGGACTCCAAAATCAACTTTCTGGACCAGTTTTCGATTTTTTCACCTCATGTCACATTTTATAGACCACATCTGTATTCTTAGCCAAATTTATATTGCCATATTTACATTTGCCTTCACTGCATCATTGATCTAGAGTTATGTAAAGCAGCTTGCTTATGAAAATATCACCAAATACCTTTCTTTCCAACAGCCAAATAATATACAATAAACTGCGTTAAAATGGGCACATAATTCTGCTGATAAAAAAAAGAGGAACCAAAAAGCTAGGATATATATATTTTTTTTTAAATTTCAACTTGAAGCCCCCTTGGGAGTAATGTGTAATCACTGTAACAGCAGATGGCGAAGAAGAGGGTGATGTCAAGTGAGCGGAACAGCCAGCAGCATTCAAATACTCAGACACTATACGAGGATTACCAATAATGCCAACACATGCTGTACAGTCTACAAATAGATATACATATGCTGACCACAATCATCAATAGTGAAGCCTGGTGAACATACCAAGCTATAAAACAGCTCCCGTTTCAAGCCATATCCCCAGCATTGAAAATGACCTCTGCTGCCACGGTAACCACAACATGATGGAGTATGCAAACAATAGCTCATTACCTATTTTCACGTCTCTAATTAGATATTACTCCTTGGCAGCCTCCATGGATTCATTTGAATAAATTACCCAGCATGCATGGGAAGGATATTGATTCATCTGGCTAATGGTAGAAAAATGATTTGTTGAAATTTTGGTGAGCTTTTAGTTCATTTTTGGCTGTGATTTTCCCAAAGAAAATTCAGATGAACCGCATGGACATTTAGGATATTCCTTGGGGTTGAAGGTCCTTGCTGTGGAAGCATAGCCATACAGTAAAGGAGTCGGGAGAAGGGAATATCCTTTCGGTGAGGTGAGTGTAGACCCTAATGGCATTTCTTGGCAAACATGGTGGAGATGATGCTATTGATTTTTTTCTCTTAGTCAAAGTACCAGTGGCCATGACGATCCAGCCCCAACTGGTCATTGCCCGTCCAATTTATACTTCGCAGTTACAACAACAATGTGATTTTTCCATGAAAAATAGTTAAATGAGAACCTGTGAAAGAAACGTTTTATTTTTTTCAGTGTGAAAAGTTGTGTTTTGTTTGTCTGGATATCGCTGCAGTTTTCAGGGAAGTCCAAATGAGAGATCAATGGCGAAGGTCACCACGTAGGTTCAGCTGTCCTCACATCCCAGTCAATAGAATGATCACTAAGGAGAGAAATATGAAGAGTTACTGTCTCCTTCACTTCTATATAAGGACAAGTAGAAGTCTGAAATATCAAGGAATATATATCATGTCTCATCAATTATAATTATTACTGGAGAAATCTAAGGCTTCGTGTGATGAGCCATCACACAAAAGAAAAAGATTCGGAATATAGCAGTAGGTAATTGTGAAAAATGTAACGGACAAGACAAATGACTTAAGTCTATAAATTGATCCTTTTATTGATTATTTATAAAAGAATCTTTTATTAGCAACAAAATTGTTCAGAAATACATCTTTGGTTTATGTATAATTATGTAATCCATATATACAGTGGTCCCTGTCTTGAGAGACCACTCCAATGAGAGACCACCTGCCTTGGAAGGCCATTTTTTCAACATACTTTGCTTAGTAGTTGTCTTGCGATTTGTACCTCCTATGAGAGACCACCTGTCTTGAGTGACCACAATTTGGTCATCTCTAGGGGTCTTTTGAGACAGGTTTCACTGTACATACATACATATATACACATGTGTATATATATATATATATAATATATATATATTATATATAGTGACCCACTTTTGAAGACCACCTGCCTTTTGTGACCATTTTCGCTGAGCAAAAGCACCTTATAATGATAATTTACCTGCAGAACCTGACCAGGAGCCATCCAAATTGTCCCCCAAAAGACCACTAATCCATCCACAAATTCCCCATTTCAGATAAGTAAAACCAACCTATTTTGTACAAGATTGGTAAAATGATTTGCCAAAACCAGTTTACAAACTGAAAATATGTTTATAATACCAGTAAATGAGTGAATACATGATTAAAAGATGGAATAGGCCTTAATAAGGATACATTGATCATGTTTTAATCTAAATTATGGATGGGAATTCAAGGTCATGGTTAGTTCTTGGGCAGGTGGTGCAAGAGTCAAACCTCCTTTGAGAGACCATCTGCTTTGTATGACCACCTCTAGGATGGCACTAGGGATTGTCTCTCAAAAGAGGGACTACATGTACAGTATATGCTTTTAAGTGAAAATGGTTGGTTTCTGTCTATTTGATGTGCTCCTGGAGTCCCTCTAATGCCTGACTGTGTCTTTGAATGGTTGATGTATATATGTGTTTTTGTTATTAGTGAAATGTTAAGTCTACAAGAGAAATTATTTGGCTTCAAGAAGTTTTACTAGATGAGATAATTAGGTACATGCATTACAAAAGAGGTTTAAATGAGGACAATCCAGTTCTCCATTGGGGAAATTTATTTCAAGCGATGAGATATGAGATTGCAATTCAAATGATACTGAGGTAGCAGCTGTTTATTGGCCATGTACATTTAACCCTCTCCCCATGAATTAATGCTATCAACAGCTTTCCTACTCATGGGAAGTGCCCAACCTATGCCAACGAAAGCTGTTGACCTGGGTTATGGTGTCTTGATAGGTCTCATCTTGTTTTCCATTACTCTTGAAGTTAGAAATGTTTAAGCAGAGACAACATTTGACTACAGCCAGTTTTTGTCACGTTAAGGGGGACTTAGGGTCAAGGAAGCACCTGTTGTGTAAATATACATTTAAGGAAGCCCCTGCTGATGCGTGAAAGTATCAAAGAAGCACCTGTTGTGTAAATATACATTTAAGGAAGCCCCCGCTGATGCGTGCAAGTATCCATAAATGGTAATTTTCATAGAAAGTGCATTTTGATGTCATGTATTTGGACTACAGGTACATGTATGTTGAAACTCAGATGACTTGACAGTGACGTACGCACATGACTCAAATTGATCAGCCACATTTATTAACTTTACCATTAATTTATGTTAACCCGCAATAGAAAAGCCAAAACCATTTTCAGTACAGTACTCATACAATGTTAACCCAATCACATCCGCTCACTGCTTGTATAAAGATGGTGGGGGGGGGGGGGGCAAATAAGAAGGAGAGAACTTGAGCCTTAACTCTTTAAGTGACAAATTTTGGACTGTCACTCAACCGCTTTTCTCGGTGTAAATGTGCGCCGAGAAAAGTTGTTGGCACACTGATACTTGCATGAAAGGTCTTTCTACAAGGAATATGAATCTGAGATCCTAATGATAATTCAGACTAGTTTGACTTTAGTAGATCAACTTTAGACATGGTTGGCATTGAAAGAGTTAATCATGTAAATGACAACAACTAAGACAATATATTTCTCCTATTTTAACTCTGAGCCCTTGATGATGTGAATGAAAATGGTTTTGACACTGACCTGTGTGTGACCTCATTATGAGGGTTAAATTTGTTGGTTCTTGTATGAGTGGTCACAAGTATAATACAGTGCTGCCTTGATTATTATAACACATATGCTGGGGTCCATTCAGTGGATTATACTGTCAAAGCAAAACATGTACTAAGTTATAACAAAAGGAATTTAAAATGAGGGAAGATGAAAAGTGCTTCAGTGGGTGATAAGGGACACACCATCACGTGGACAATCCACCTAGCTTGTAATAAGAGGCCTTATAAAGAGGGTACATTGCATATGTACATGTATATGCATGTGGAGATTATAAAGACATTGAGGAGGTTACCACAATATTTCAAAATGCCTGTACAGATTTTGCTCAAATTTGGTTTCCAAGTACACATAAGGCTGAAATAGACTTAGTTAATTGGGTTGCTTGCTGACCTATTCAATGATGAATGGGTGCATCAAGTTTTCCAAGTACACGATATATAAAGCTAACATGGTCTTCCAAGGTGTCCATGCACTGTAACTAGTTAATTTACGCATTTGATACCCATATTGTGCTCATCACCTGCTTTTGGGATTATAGTTAACTTCCTTATCTGAAAAACTTCTTCTCCATGCTGGTGATATCCCTTTGAAACTTTGAACAGGCATTGTGTACATGTATTTTATTTGCAATGCATCATTATTCAGAGGCCTTCAACCGGGAAAATGACTCTGTATCCAATTTATTAGCAGAGGGAAACACAGTGGGATAGAGCAAAAGGTGAGCACTATCTTCACCATATAAGTTCCCCTTTGAAATACGATACTTAGGACAAGACTTGTACAACCTTCAAGCATGCTGAAACCATCATGTTCCTCATGACTCAAAAAGCTGTCATGAGCAAAATTTGCTTTGAAAGAAAGCTTGTAGATCGATACAGACTTTTTTTATTTTCTTCACTTTATCCCAAAGTGTTCAAGTCAAAATAATACATGTCTCAGTCAATCACCTGCTCATCTGAAAGTTTCTTTTGTTGTCCTAAATCAAACATTTTCATCCAATTTGAACAATTAAAATTGAATTCTATAGGTAGCTTGTTGGCAGGGACATTTGTTTCTTCCCTAAGAAGGGAGGCATTATATATTTGGGTAATGGCTGTCATTGTTCACCCAGCATGGTCAATGTTTGTGACCATGATGTCTGAAAAATGTCAGGAATTATTTTGCTCCAGTTTAGTGCAGATCTAGAAGTAACTTATGAAACTGACATTAATTGATAGGGACATCTTTTACTTACTATTGTAAATATTGAAGGTCAAGGTCATATGGCCATTTGGAGAAAAATAAGTTTTGTCAAGTTGTTACTTTATGATGTGTATGCTAAGTCTTAGAAGCCATTTAGCCCTTTATGATGCTTTTACAACATTATAACGCACTCTTGCAGCTGTCACTGAGCACTTGATTTTTAGCGTTGCTGATCATAGGTCACAGGGCTTTTGGGATCACTCATGTCCGTCTGTTTGTCATTCCATCTGACCATCCATCTGTCCATAAATAATTGTTTGTCAACACAATAGTATCAACAATGTTTAAGCTAGCCCCTTGAAATGGTTTGAATATATTCTATGAATTAAAATCTAGGTTCTTTGCATTACTGTCACCACCTAGTGGATTAATATGTAATACAGGGCCAAAAGTGAAAATATTGAAAATGCTCTGGTGTGTTTGATTTTCAATGGATCCTAATGTACTTGGTGGAAAAAAATGGAGGCCATTATGTCAAACTTGAATAATACTTGCACCACCTTAGGTGAATGGGATATGCAAGTTATTATTTGGAGCAATTTATGAAGTTCATTATGTTGAGAAATTAAAATGCAAACACCAAGTGTACAGTAAATCATGTGTGGCAGTTGAATATTACAGAATATGGGTGACCTTGACCTACTTTCCGAAGGTCACTATTGGAATAGATTTCTTGAAATGATTTTTGTTTGATGGTCATAACATACGAATTTTCTGACATACATCCATGTACCATTACAGGAATATATATGATACAGGACATCTGGAGTCATGGTGACACCACTGGTAGTAATTATTGAAACAAACATCATACTATCAAAACACATTAAATTCATTATTGTGCTAATTATAGAGTGAGATGGAAATGCTAAATTTACACCAAGTATACCTTAGGCCAATGGTGACATTTTGTAAGATGTGTGATGACCTATTTTTCAAGGTCATTAAGCACAAAGAAAAGGACACTAAATTCAATATGTTGATAAAGAATAAGGCAAACAATACCAAATGTATCACAAATGTGTATCATGTGGAAGCTTGATATTGCATCGTATTGATGACATTGACTAATTTCTCGGGATCATGAAGGAAATGTCTTTTAGGAAATGATTTTTTGGTGATGGTCATCAGATTATATGTCAGCAGAGCACTAGGCCCATGGGCCTCTTGTTTATCAATATCCTGGACCTATGTTTTACAGTTGTGACCTCACAGAAAAAAACATTTGCCCCTCTGATTTTTAGGAAAAATCTTTGAAAGGCATTTTTACTTCATCCTCCATGCTAATTCTTTGAAAAAGGCAGAGGAACACATCTGTTAGCCCCCAGTGTATGGTCTGTTCATGTGGATAACCTTGACCTAATTCCCAAGATCACATTTCAGTGCATAAATGTTTCCGGGTGATAACTCAAGAGTTGGATGAGATAGGACTTTGAGCATGGTGATTGTCCTCATTATAAGGGCTAGGTTGTCATGGTGATGACTTAAGAACTGTGTGAGCTTGTATCCTAAGACTTTGACATGGTGATAGTCTTCTATTTAAGGGCTGAGTTGACACCACACATGAGTGAACTTGACATATTCCCAAGGCCACAGGTCAACTTCGATGAATTCAGTGAGTGCTTTGATATTGCATCCAATGATGGTCCTGTAGGGGCTTGGTTATTAGACTGCACATGGGTGAACTTAATTGGCCTAATTTCTAAGTTCACAATGGCATCCAGTTATATTCTCACTCAAAACTGGTAAAGCTTCTCGTACTTAAGTCAGGCCACTTGTGACTATTTAAAATTTGAGGCGCATGCACATTACAGTGTAGGTAGTCCCTGTGAGGAGTGGCTTAGTCTCAGGCAAGGAGAGAGTGCAGAACATGGCATACAAGTGCATAAATACAATGCATGGCAAAAGACATTCCAAATTGAGACTCCTCACATTTGACATGAAGTGCCTCTTTGTATATCCTCCATGTTTGTAAATACCACCTTTTCAAGTCTGACAGTACTCTACCCAGTGGCCTAATTTGTTCAGTCCAAAATTGTATCGAATTCTGCTGGGTAATTAAGTCTTTCTGCTTTAAGCCTTTCATAGACAGTTACACTTTTTATGCATGCTACCAACTGTAACCAGTGGTCCATAAAGCAAATCGATAAGCATTATAATAGCCCAGCCATATGATTCAACCATCAGTTGTGATCAATAAAATGCTAATCACAGAAATGCTCTCATTTCATTGCCCACAATGGCTTTGCCAGGGCAAAGTGTCATCAATCCCAGTCTGTCTCTGTCCTGTACTATGCGCCAGAGTCGGTTACAGTTTTTGAGGATTATGTGTAATACATGTATCTTGCGCCCCCCCCCCCAAAAAAAATCCAGTTAAAGAGTACATTGAAAACTTGTTATTATGACACCATCTGTTCCCTAAGAAATGTGTGAGATAACTGAATATGTCAGATAAATGAATCAAATAACAAAGAAAATAAATTTTTTCCCATGAAAATTTGGGTCATTATATTGAATATGTCCGATATCTGAGTGTCGTTATAATGAGGTTTCACTGTGATGTGCTTCCTCCTGCAAACGTGATCCACAATGAAAAAAATTAAAATAATCGAATGAAGGCTGACCAGACAGAATCCTAGCCACCATTGCTCATTATTGAGAGCGATTCCATGCAGGCATTCCTTGACTGCAGTGTGATGAACATGAGACGCTGTGCATGCAGCCCCATACCAGGGCTGGATTGTACTTATCTTTTGTGCAGATAGATTATCTGTTGTGTTGCATTTGCTTTAATTTTTTTGGTTTTGTTTTGTTTTGTTTTGTTTTTTTTGCGTCAGACCATGTAGTCACATAACTGTTACTGGAATATATACATGATTTTTGTTTTCATTTAATAAGTGAGAGCCCAATTTTTCTAAATCATATAATTTGCTCACTGAGAAATAAATTATTGGTCAGACTGCAGCTCCTGCAGTTGTAACTGGCTCAACAGTGAGTGTCTGGCCAAACAGAAGTGAAATATAATGAGTAATTACTCATATGAGCAATTACTCAGCTCTTGAAAAAACCAGGACTTGCTAAAATGATTGTAGGTTCTCTGCAAAAGCATGTTGTACATAAATAAATTTACCACAAATAAGGTATACATGTACATGTATACATCATGGTACATGTATATCTGACGTCATTTTCTGACTTGAGGAATCATGTTGGCATATAGTCTGGGTATCCTTGTGATAAACACGTTATAATGCAGCAATCTGAAATGAGACAGTTGCTGAATCTTGACCATTGCTGGCGTGTTTGGAAATAAATTTCTTCCTGTTCGTCTGAGGATGTGTTGAGGTGTATTTTTCTCTTGATGCATAGAATCATGACGCAAGCCTAAAGATGGTCAGGCCTTAGTTCGTTATAATTTTTGGCATTACATGTTACAGGTTGTGCTCCAGTTGCCATGACTATGATGTCAAAATAGCTGCTGTGATTGGATAACACGGATGACATTTCTCTGTTTGTGCAGTTGGAAAATTAAATTCTCATGTACCCCCAGTAATTCTAAGTAAAGGTTGCATGCATAAACCATCCCCCATGGCTCACCGATTCTTTTTCACTCTACTAGTCCACAAGGCAAATCATTTCAATAATTACATGCCCCATATTCTGATCACTTTCCCATCCATTCAAATCGGGCTTGTAAAAAGAAATTTTTGCTTGCCCACAGAGCAAGTCAAGTATTTAATATTTTACTTGCCCTGATTAAAATTTCACTTGTCCCAGGATGGCACATACACGTGCAAATTGGTGAGGTCAGCCAATATTACTTTCCACCTGGGTCTGCACTGTAGCCTGACCTAAATCCTGCATTTAAAACTCTCACATAAGTATCTGCCAGTCAGTAATTTTGTGATTTATTCTGATCTGTAAGACATAAAAAGCAGGGCATGTTTGATAATAAAATTTTAATCTGCACTTCAGATGAACTCTCATGCTTTGGTTGTCTTAGCTTGTCAGTGTAAAACAGCAAGGTTTAATGTATGTGGGGCATCCATAGGGTTGGCCATAAAAAATGAAATACCCAGTATGTTTCTTTATATAGCTTGAAACAAACCACATATTTTTGAAGGCTACATATCCCATGTTACTGTGGCAACCACATTTTGAATAAGGAAAAACTAAGAAAAGTAGACAGTGTGAGGGTATACGCAACATGAGGTACGTTCATTATTCTGTGGTTCCTTATATTATAATCCTCATATTTATACTGCTCATTAACCATAGAATAACCAGAATATATGTCCCTTTAACCCTTTTCTGCTCACATTGAGACTTAATACCTTTCCTTGACATGGGTTATGCACAATGTGCCCAATATTATTTTATACAGGGTTCAAAATGTGAAAATCTTGTGAACACTCTAGCATCTTTACTTTTTGGCAGATATTCGCAGAATGTGGTGCCACCTATAATTTGACAGAAATTATGAGCCAAAATGTGTTTTAAGATATAAAATTCCATGCCTGGAAAAGTATTTGGATTAGACTTGCCAGATTTACAGGATATATTATATAGATCATGTTTCGATACTAAAATGTTATGTAATATGAGTGACCTTGATCAATTTTTGTTAGGTCACCATGCCCTTAAAGTTGAAACGGGCAGGTATATGTCAGCAAAGCACCATGACCATGGGCCACCTGTTACATCGATATCAAGTATTCTAAAAAAAAACAAAAAAAAAACCCTGATTTCTATTTACACGAAATTTAAGTACACACATTAACCCTTTCCTGGTTAACACTGATAAGATTGAGTCAACAGCTTTCCTTGACATGGGTTGGGCTCATAGCGCTCAACGTGCCCTACCCATGCCAAGGAGTGCTGTTGACCTGGGGCATGCTAACACTGTAGTGATCATCAACAATTCTCTGCAAAAATGTTTTATGTTGACAAAAATTTCATGTGAAAAGATCGAGGCAGACAACAATATACATCCAGGCACTTTTGAGTGATTTGACAAGGAAAGGGTAACATCTTCATTTAACTGCTTCATTGCTTATGTCAAACAGTAAGTGACCACAACAAGCCAAAAAGTGGCTTTGAATATCAAGTGTGGTACACATGTTCATTGTTAAGTGTAGGCCTACAACCAGCCAGTGGAAGCATGGCAGACAAGCTCCAGTGGTGGTGTACTGGCACCTAATTATAAAAGCCGGAATGTGTCCGGTCAGTGGTAGGAGATACGAGTTAAGCCATGCTTTCAGTATGACCAAAAGTCTCACCAGAATAATATTCAACAAAATCCAGGGTTACTGTAGGCAGCTGAGTTCTAAACTGTATAAATGTGCCACTATTGTGATTTCCCTAAAGGCACCTGCCCTGATAGGTTATTACATATATGAACATGGTCGTGTCATGGGTATAATGGACTGTATACTGGCACACAACCACGACTTGACAGGTGTTCAATTGCATGCATATGCTGCACTTGGCACATGTGATGCATTATCCAGTGTGGCATATGTATACATATTTTGGTCACATTTTTTTTATCATGCCATATATGATAATGATAATTTTATTTACCCCCAAGCTCAGGGAAAATCACACACAAGTATGCCAAGATATATATACAACATCACAATACAACTTAAAGGAATGGAAATATAATAATATGCATAAACAAATGTGTACAGAACCAAGGAGATGCCATGTAAAGTATATTATTGTAAGTGAATTTAACTACATTTTAGCAGTCTGAGCAAAAAGTTTTTTCTCTTATTGGTCATTTTGCTCAAATTTCAAAAGTCCCAATACTTTAACATATGTAACTTGCTAGCATTTTCTATTGGTCATAAATGTGCCACTATTGTGATTTCCCTAAAGGCATCTGCCCTGATAGGAATTTTTTATCGGTAAAAAGTGACGGACCGATACTTTCGCATGGACTGTACAAGTGCCCAACCCACACCAAGAAATGTTGTTCTGCTATCAACATAAGTTTTAATACTGTGTTTTATTAATTATGTCAAAAAGTCAAGAGAGATCGATTAACCCTTTCCCCCTTGAATTAAGTCCGAGTCAACAGCTTTCCTTGCTGTAGGTTGGGCACTAAATGCCCATCCCACTACAAGGAAAGCTGTTGACCTGGGTCATGTTATCTTTAAAGGTCTCATCTACAATTCTCATTTGAATTTGTTTTTCATTTTTGCTGAAACGAGTCAAAAACATTGAAGAAGAGGACATATTCGATCAGCAGCCAATTTTGACTGGTTTAAGGGGAAAGCAAATAATATCAGAAGATGGGGGATGCCAAAGGCCTGGGAGTGACCAGAGTAGCAGTCATACAAAATACTGTGTTTGAAGTGTCTTTACCATAGACTCAGTTCTATATGGTACCATTGTTGGTGACAGACAGTTCAAGATAATCCTACTGTGTGATGGCACACAGCCATGTCATTACCGTTACTGTATAGGATGACAATCCATTGTAGATATTGCTACTACATGGTGATAGTAGTTGTAGATATTGCTACTATGTCTACAGTAGTAGCCAAATTTAAGATATTGGCACTATATCACGTAGCATGCAGTCATGTATATATGACATAAGGTAAAGCAGGTCATTTACACTTTATTTTTTTTTTATTTGTGTATGTGTACATGTATACATGTGATATGCCAGCATTTGAAGCATGTGGATATCGAAATAGACACAGAGAGGAAACACAGCCAGATGTATCCCTTGTTGGTATTGATATATAAGTGGGAAAACGCAATGTATCTCATGCAGTTAAAGATAACAGATAAATGGGATTCAAGAGATATGCATGCTGGTAAACTGCAGGTTAGCTCACCACAGAGCTTCAAAGCAAGTACACATGTACCGATTCTGAGGTCTTTTGGTGCAGTACGTGTATTGCTGACAAATCTGATGACAGAATGGTTTACATAGTGTCTGGCATAGTTACCCGGTCCCTGCAAACTTGAAAGAATACTCTGTTTGGTAGTGTTCTGAACAGACCGCTGAGAAGTGTGTTAATATTATTGCTCTGAACTGCTGAACATGTTTATCAGAAATTTAAGAAAAACAAATCAGTCTGTCTTAAACAATAATAAAGTTCCTGAATTATATTTATGGGCATCGATGGTCTTTAATTTTGTAACGTACATGTAGGTGAGCAGTCTCATGACTGTCATGTGTGGGACCTTGCAGAGCAAGCTGGGTAATATTTTATGAGTCTGTCTGTAACCAATCACTGCAAAGGTAGTGGCTTCCCTGCAGTCACTCGCACTGAATTTACCAAATTTCTTTCAAGGGCCATTCAAATGCTGGATCTGGACTCTAACATCTACCAGTCCCACTCTTTCAGGATTGGGGGGGGGGGGGGGGGAGGGGGGCACATATGCTGCAAGTCTGGGTTACTCAGAAGCGGAAATAAGGCACTTGGGGAGGTGGAAGTCCACAGCTTTCAAAAAATATATACGGTTTTGACAGAAGCGCAAAGTGTTTTGGCTATCCTGGCTGGTCTGCAGGGGGGGTCCAACCAGTTCTGTGAACTGGATGTCCTTTGGCGCTCAGACCCACCTACCAGCTATATATGTTCAGATTTATAAGTTTAAGTGCATAAATATGTGTATACAAGTGTTGTGATAATTGATATCTTGTGCTTCGATAAAGTCTTTATTAAAAGTGGACTCCATCTCCCAAAAATGATTATTGTTTGTCTTCCCTTTCAGTAGTGTTGAGGTAGAGTGGTAGTTGATTGATTGTTGTTGTACCAGACAGAGAGCAGTCGACCATAAATGACTGATAAAAATCTGTAGGATCATCATAATCTCATATATGGGTCATTGTACACCATAGGAGAGCCATTTTCCAAATTCAGAGCTTGATGAATAGCTTCATATGGTATGTTACTTTTCTGTGTGTATTGCTGCACAGTATGAATTACTTCTTATTGTGTCTCGTCAAGAAGAACTTTCCTTCCAGTGGCCACATGAATTTACGATGTATAGTGCTGGCTTGGTCAATGACAAAGATTTCTGCCACCTTATAGCTGGGGCCAGGTGATTTTCCATTTTTTCCAAAACCGAAGTGGAATTTGATATTTTTGCTTTATATATGAATACATAGCAGTGAAACAGAAGTGGAAATTTTTTGCTGATGAAGCAGAATTCCTCTTTTTTTGAAACGGAAAATCATCGGCTCTATGTAGTGTGAAGTACATTTCATCTTTCTTTGACACTTTTGTTAACATTCATATTGAAATTATATCATTTTCAATTGAAATTAAATCATCAACAAGATAGCCTACAATTAAAGCATCCAGTCCTAGTAAGGAGCCCACTACCAGCATCTGTTGTGTGCTCTATGGTCATATCGGCAGGTAATTACTCAGATAATAGCAACAGGTAGCTACCCAGCTAGGTGTCAAAAACAATACTGTCATTCCCAGACACAGAGTGTTGTGTCACACTGGCCCTGTTCATTAGCTGTCATGCACTAGTCACATTGTTGGCATTGTTGTCTTCTGCAGCTATTATAGTTATCATTTAATTCTGTGTAAGTTTAGAATTTAACACATTGTCCTTTCCGTAGTTTTATAATCTTCTTTCTAAATAACTTGAGGTCTGTCAGTTAATGTTGACTGTTTCTGTTGTGGTTTCAAGTATGGCATTTAGGTTGAGCTTGAGTTGCCAGGTGCCAAAATGTATGTTTTGCGTTGCCTGCACGTATGTTTTGAGTTTTGTGTCACCATGGAGATTGTTACCTGTACCAGGGACATGCTATAGGTGAACTGCCAACGGCCGGGCCCCTTTTGTACCATCTATGTTGCTGCTGCTCAAGTGATCGGGTGTTTAAGTGAGCATCTCTCATATGCTGAACAAATATAACTCTTGGTCCACGCTGGCAGCTGGCATTCTCATGGAGCCAGGTCACAATGAAAGGCGAGAATAATCACGCCACAAACTGAATTTACCGGTATGCAAAGATTTTCACCGTGTTCCACATTTTAAAGTCAAAATTTAGCATTATGCCTGACTCAGCTACAAGAAATGAAACCACCATCATGATCTTACTGGCATACACATCTAAAACTACGTTTTTACCTCAGCTGACTTGTCAGTCAGCTGAGGTTTTGTGAGGGTCCGTCGTCCGTCCGTCCGTCGTCCGTCCGTCGTCCGTGCATCCGTCGTCCGTCCGTCTGTCGTCCACAATTCACATTTTCGACTTCTTCTCAAAAACCGTCGGCCAGATCTACTTGAAACTTGGTGGAGGTATGTCTTGTGTGGGCCTCTACCAAGTTTGTTCAAATGGTCACGGTCCAGTGACTTTTGGATTTTTAATGAATTTTTTTGTTCTTATTTGGGTAAATCTTAAAAAATCTTCTCCGAAACCGCTCACCCGATTGCTTTGATATCCCTTACAAAACTAAATGTCGGAAAAATGTCGGGAAAATGTTGGAATAATGTCGGGTATGTTGGGATCATGTCGGGATGACATAGGGATCAAGTTGGATTTACATTGGGATCATGTTGGAGTATATCACTTTGCCAATTTTGCAATGTTGGATTCTGTTGGGTAATGTTGGGAGCATGTCAGGGTATTTTGGAATCATGTTGGGGCATGATATAGGAACACTCCCTGGGACTCCTAGTTCTTAATTTGTTCACCAGGTGGCGCTGCAATTTTTTCCTAAATTTTTTTATGAATTTTGTGTGTTATAGCTTTTTTTGACTTCTTCTCCAGAACCGTCACTCAGATTAAGCTGAAACGTAGTGGATATGTTCCTTGTAGAAGGGTCAAACAAAGTTGTTCACTATATGGGAATGCTGCGGATTCCTGATTTTTAACGATTTTTTATTATTCTGGTACTTGTCGGTCAATGCAGCTTTCCTATTGATTACTATGGAAGTCAATGGGCATTCTAATGCTAATTCACATTTTCGACTTCTTCTCCAAATCCGTCATCCAGATTAACTTCAAACTTGGTGGCAATGTACCTTGGGTGGATTTCTACCAGTTTTGTTCAAATGGTCATGCTTCAGTGATTTTTTGGATTTTTTATGAATTTTTTTGTTCTTTTTTTTTGGACAAATCTTAAAAAATCTTCTTCTCCGAAACTGCTTACCCAATTGCTTTGATATCACACAGGAAGACACCTGGGGACTCCTTGTTGTTAATTTGTTCACCAGGTGGCACTGCAGTTTTCTAATTTTTTATGAATTTTTGTGTGTTATAGCTATTTTCGACATCTTCTCCAGAACCATCACTCAGATTAAGCTGACACGTGGTGGATATGTTCCTTATGGAAGGGCCAAACAAAGTTGTTCACTATGTGGGAATGCTGGAGATTACTGATTTTTTATGTTTTTTTCAATTCGGCTCCCTTGCGGTAAATACACGTTTCCTATGGATTACCATGTAAGTCAATGGGCATTCTAATGCTAATTTACATTTTCGACATCTTCTCCAAAACCGTCATCCAGATTTACTTCAAACTTGATGGCAGTGTACCTTGGGTGGGTGTCTACCAGGTTTGTTCCAATGGTCATGTTCCAATGACATTTTGGATTTTTTTATGATTTTTTTTTCAAAAATCTCTAGAAAAGTTTTAATAGGAAAGTTTAACATAGGAATTTCTTGTAATGGTCATAATAATAATAATGTTGACCAGATTTACTTCAAACGTGGTGGGGATATGCCTTGGGTGGATCTCTACCAAGTGAGTTCAAATGGTCACGCTCTATTGATTTTTGGATTTTTTATGAATTTTTGTGTTCTTTTTGGGGCAAACCTTCAAAATTCTTCTCTGAAACCGCTCACCTAATTGCTTTGATATCGTACATAGACACTCCCAGGGACACCTAGTTCCCAATTTGTTCACCAGGTGGCGCTGCAATTTTTTTTTATGAATTTTTTTGTATGGTTTTGCTATTTTTCACTTGTTCTCAGAACCGTCCCTCAGATTAAGCTGAAATGTGACAGAAATGTTGTTGTGGAAGGGTCATACAGTTGTTTACTAGGTGGCACTGCTTTGGATTTCTGATTTTCAAGGATTTTCAATTCGGGTACTTATCGTTCAATGCAGCTTTCCTATTGATTACTATGCAAGTCAATGGGTATCCTAATGCTAATTCACAGGACAACTGACACGAAATTTACTGTTTACTTGATAACTTGAGATCTGTTTTGAGTTAGCTATACATGTTAATTATTCTGTATGAAGGTCATGCTGAGACAGTACATGAATGACCTTGACCTCGTTTGTGGGGTCACAGTGCAACATACATGAATAGTACTCTTTATTATAACTTGAGAACTACTTGAACTTTGATGTTGCACATGTAAGTGTTCTTCTATAAAGTTCAGACTTACTCAGAACATGGTGTCCTTGATCCTTTCCCAAGTTCATAGAGCAGCAAGTGTGATGAATGTCAAGATCAGCTGAGGCACAGGCTGTTCACACAGCCCTCTTGTTTATTGCTGACTATGGCGTAAGGAGTTATTATGCATGCAAATTGTCCAACTTTGCATCATTTTGGGCAGAAATATTGCAAAAACTTGCCTTTTTATTGGCAGATTTCAATGAAAAAAATATTGATGGACTCACACAGTTCTGATTCAAACGATCAGGCTGGTTGCGCATGCATAAATCTCCCTGTTTTTGAACGGTACAATAGGACACCCGATGTAAGTAACCTGATACAACTGAAAGCTGAAACATAGATGGAACAACAAGGGGACTGAGCAGGGGGGAATAACTTGAGCAGTGCTACTGAACATGCTTTGTAGTTGTAGTGGTCACGCCCAGCTGGCCGCTAAAACGGATTTACCTGGATTATTATGCCTAAAATTTCAACTTCTTTACGTACTTTAATTGTATATTAATAATGTTAATATTCAAGTCCAAAGACATTTTGTAAGTTTATGTTGTAGAGAATAAAAAGTGTATATTTGTAAGCACATACACGACGTTTATGTCAAATATAATTTTCTGAATTGGAAATCTGAATCATTCTAAGAAGGACATAATGCAATGAGAAAGGATCCTGACAGAATTTCTGTTAACTGGAAGATGTCAAGGGGCACCTCATTTTTTATATACATCGAGTGAAATAAAATTTGTATTAAGTCTCCTCAACCTTATGAGGAAAGCCCAGGTAGTCTGAAACATGTCAGCTGAGGAGACACCACTATTAACCATTTCCCTCTCAAATCGCCCAAAAGTGTCTGGATGTAAATTATCATTCACCTTAACATTTTTACTTAAATTTCTCATTACTAGAAACATTTTTGCTGAGATTTGTGTGTAAGCCCTTTCATGATTGCATGCTGTAGGTCAATAGCTTTCTTTGATGCGCCAAACTGCAGCAAGGAAGGCTAATGACTCATACTCTGACCAGGGATGGGTTAAATCAACTCTGAGGTTAGTGAGTTCTGTTTATTCGATTGTTCTTACATGTGTACCTGGATGTACCTTTTTCAATACCATTTCCATGTTCTGTATTAGAAAGAGGAGACAATTGTTGATCAAAGTCACACACAGCATGCTAGAGTGCCTGACTTCGCTGTTTTGTCCTTAGCTGGATTCATCAGTGGTCTATATACTGAGTCCTGTTAAACTGCAGAGTAAACATGAATAGTTATGGTTTCTTTTTACCAGGAGTTGGTATAATGTTCCAACACTTTGTTCTGCATGTGATTCAACAGAAACAGAATGCTGCGTCAGATACGAGATATATTGGCCTTTTAATAAAAGGGTAGGGTAACATTATCAAGGGTATAGACAGTGTAACTAAATTATGACCAAATTTATGACGTCAATCACGTGCTGGCTCCCAGTCTGCTGGTCAGTAGAGCTGAAATAAATTATAATCCCAGTCGTTACACATATATATATTATATTTGACTGGTTGACAGGCTGCAAGGCCATGTTGACTATATAGAACCCGAGAAGAATGTTTCTCTCTATAACCTTTGAGAGAAAAGAGTCTCCACACTTAAAGATTGATCATGTTTGGATCATAAACTCAATTTGTTTATGACCTATTATTTATGACAATATTGCAAACTAACTCCAGGGGTCCAATATTGCTATCTAATTGGATAGCTGGAGTAAGTTTGCAGCATTCTCGATGCAGACTGTTAAGTTGATCTGCAAGGCACAGTTGTCAAAAGCGAATGGAAGGATCAGAGCAAAATAAATTTGTATACATGAGATAGGACAAGTGGCAACCTGTCCATGTAATGACATGCAATGAGGTGAATGGTTAAATCAGTGTAAATACCTGATCCAGACTTCTAACCTGATTTGACCTTCTCTCCTTCTTACTCTTAGGCATGTCATGTCTGGACTGTCTCTGGGTGGACATGTTTGCCTATCATTTACTGCTGGACCCAATGAAATGATGTGGTCATCATTTCTTGTGCCTGATGGGGTCTACATGTATATTGCCTCACATAGCAATGGGGCCATGGTCTCAATGCAGGGTTTTCCCCAGGAAAAAAATTAAAGCTTTACATTTTGTTGATGTTCAAATGTCGATTTGTATTTGTATGCTCAGTTAAAATCTTGTAGCTTTTTAGGACAATTTTTGCATTTTTTCCAAAAATTGACTAGCTTTATGGGACGTATTTAAAGCTCTCTGCTTAAGTTGAAAGCTTAACTTTTTTTCTAGAGGTTTATGGCACCATTAAGCTAAAAAGGTTCAGGGAAAACCCTGCAATGGTGGTGAAAGTTGCACATCAAATGTAGGTAAAACAAGCAGTTAATTGGTATAGCCTGACAACGGGCCCCACGTTTGTAGCTTCTTGCAGTTCAGTGACCTTACTCAAGCTCTTTGATGTGGGTCAAGGCTTACATTAGCCATGCACGATATGAGAAGGCCTATGGTGTCTGGATGAAGCAATTTAGTACAACAGAAAATTTCATGCTCTGATATTCTTTAACATATGTTGGTTGTCTTGCTTTAATGCTTATACCAGAGACAAGGAGCAGCCATCAGAGATATACGTCAAGATATTTATGTCTAACATGTATAGTCTGACAATATAAATGCTGAAGACAAGAGATTGTCTCTTACACTTAGATCACTTGGTAGTGTGTGGTGAAAAATTACCTACATGTGATACTGAATGTGTTATGGTAAAATTAAAAATAAAATGTGATCTTGTCTTTATGAGAAGAGCTGTAAAATTATAATTTTTTTGTGATTTATATTTGGAATTTAAATTTGAAATTTCAGCATACATAGTTTGATTTTTTTGTTTGTCTTTTTGTTATTTTGAAATTCATAATTTGTTTTTACCTGTATATTTAGTTTTTTTAGCTCTGTTGACCAAAGGTTGCAGAGTTAATGCGATCACTCATGTCTGTCCATGCATCTGTTCCCACATAAACTTTTTGCTTGTGAGTACAATACAGTCCACAGTTTTTTAAGATGGCCCCAAAAACTTTCAGGACTTACTGAGTGTATGAAAATCTAGGTCGAGCACAATATTGGTGGTGCCACCTGCAGTATTATGTAATATATGGGTCAAAATGTGAAAATTTTGTGACCGCTCTAGCATCCTGTTGGAGACAACTGTTTAAAGGCAGAGGAGCTCCATTGTGACCCCTAGTACATGTAGATGAAAAGCCTACTCCGGTACAATGGGGGGGGGGGGGGGGGGGAAATCCAGATTAAGCTTTTATCTATTCCATATATACATTATAGGTGTTATGCTGATAAGAACAGTAATGTGCCCACCATACCCATATGATAGACTGATAGACAAAAGGAAATTATTAACAGCCACTGTTATCTGGTTCTGTAGTCACTAATTGAATGCCTCTCCATTTAACCATTTATCAGTGATAAAGGGGATTGCAACATTGCTGTGCAAAAACATACATCTACATGTAGTTGTTCCCATTAAATGACCATTTTCAGCATTATCCTTTATGTTTGATATATCTTCGTGAAATTAGTGGGATTGCTGAGGGGTAAAAGTCTTGAATTGCCTATGATACTAGTGGCGCCACCTATAATTTGATGGAAATTATGAGCCATAATGTGTTTTAAGATATAAAATTCCATATCTTGAAAAGTAATATGATTAGACTTGTAAAATACATAGGATGTATAGACCATATCCAATGCTACCATGTTATATAATATCAGTGATGATGACCTATTTTTGTGAGATCACCAGGCCTTTAAAGTTGAAAGAGGTGATTTTGTAATGGGAGGGTGTATTTTGGACATCAATGGCAAAGAGAATTGAGCCTCCAGATCAAAATTGCTCTTGATTACATTTTACGTAAAAACTGTACATGTTGACCTATTTTTGGGGTCACCATGACCCAATACTTATGGACCTGGGTGCTTGTCCAGGTTTACAGATTTTCTTCAATAACTCAAAAAATCATAACCAGATCTGGACAAGCAGACTGTGTATGGAAGCTGGACATTAGGCACACATTTTGAACCTAACAATTTTTTTTTTAATCCCAGTTAAAGGTTAAGGTCAAATGGTCAGTTGGAATATAGGGGTCATTTTGTGAATGCTCTGCACCCCACAGCCTTTGTGTTACGTATATATAACTCTTAGGATTTATCAAGTGTATGAAAATCTATGTCAACGTCATTATTGGTGGCGCCACCTATGGTATTATGTAATGTATAGTTCAAATTGTGAAAATTTTATGACTAATGTGTCCAGCATCTTGAATTTTTGTATGGATCATCACGAAATTTAGCAGGATTGTAAAAGATGTCAAGATTTGTGGCTGTTTATAATGCTAGTGGGTGCCATCTATAATTTTTATGGCAATTAGGAGTTAAAATGTCTTAAAAGATACAAAATTCTGCATCTCGAAAATAATTTATTTAGACATGCCAAGACCTGTTAAGTTCAAAGAGGTGATAGTGTAGTTTGGACGTAAATGGCAAAGAGAATTAGCCTCCAGATCAAAATTGCACTTGATTACATTGTATATAAAACTCTACTTGGTGACCTAGTTTTGTGATTCTGACCTTGACCTATTTTTCATTAAGTACTCAAGAAAGGACATTTAATTCAATATCTTGATAAAGGATAAGGAGAATGATGCCAAATTTATCACAAATGTGTATCATGTGGAAGTTTGATATTGCCTGATATGGCTAACCTTGATTAATTTTTCCAGGTCATGGATTGAATACGTACATTTCCGAAAATTATTTTTTGGTGATGGTGGCCAGCACAGCATTAGGCCCATGAGCCTCATGTTTATAATTCAAAATTTAGACATTGTAATGATCCAATGTATGTATAAAATAGCATCAATGCCTTAATTTACTAGCAATTGGTACATAGCATGTCTGCCGCCTAAGGTCAAGTCTTAATTATCTGCCAGTTACTGCAGAAACGTCAGTGTCTGGAGCTGCTATACTCGCATTGATTCAATCTCCATCTTGTCAGTTCCAGCTCTGATAGTCAGGCAACATTGGCATGGTTTATAGAATCAAAGAAATTACCGAATACGTAATGGCTGAAAATAGAGGCACACAACCAAACATGCCCCAGGTATGATGAACATGAAAGGTATGCCATGTTCAATTTGTTGCTGAGGTGGTTGATGCAGCTGCATTGAGGAATTATAGAAGTATGTAATGGGCTTATGAAAACTGCATGAAATTGATAAAACATCACTCTGTGCAAGTCATTTTAGAATTTTCATGATTCACCTTGATAAGGAATCACTTAAACAGTATTAGCCCTACCCAATCTGTAGTGCTTTTGTGCACAGTAGGCCTGTAACCATGGTGATATTGATCCCAAAGTACAGACCAGCTAGTGTTGACCCGAAAATATTGAATAATGGGTCCCCAGTGTAAGTCATGCGTAAACTTTCGGCTATCAGCTATCGCTGGAGAATTAAATGGTGCACACATGTAGCTGGTTGGATGGATAACATAAAATTATAATGTTGCATCTTGGAAAAAATACATAATACAGAAAAACCACCCCGAGAGATTACCAAATGGTGGTCTCTGAAGACAGGTGGTTTCTTATGGGAGATACATGGAAAGTGCTAAGTACAGATGAGGTCTTTCAGGGGAGGTGGTCTTCATTGCAGTGGTCTCTCAAGACAGGGAACACTGTGTTTCACAAGAGGTATAGATTTATATAGCATTTAAGTACTTGAAACTTGACACGGACAACACATTTTTTAATCAATATGCATAAAGGCCTAACTCGCATTCCCATCACCGAGTATTCATTGTGAAGAACATATACACAGTCCATTTATTAAAGGCCCATGAGTGTGATTTGTTTTCTTCATACATCCTGTCAAATTTTGTCTGGAATTGTAAATTTGTTCAATTGTTCAATTGGCCATGCCATCATGATATATTAACATGTGTCAAGGTTACATGAAGTATAATACATATACATTCATTTTGGGGGAAATGTTTCAAATGCTTACCTTGGTGATTCATTATTCTTGCCAACTTCTACTGTGGCCAGTGTGGGGCCAACAGATACAATTTGGTGTAAAATCAAATTACTATCAAGAAACTGATCGTTATCACTGGTGGAGTTCCTGGCTCTCGTGTGGGGTCCCATGGTGCACCGCGACTGTGTGGTCATGCAATTCTACTGGGGAATCCCTGGAGACCATTTGCATCTCCGCAGATGCTGACATGGTCAAAGTACTTTGCTCCCGTTCTGTTCCCTGCTCAGTGAATTGCTCGGAGGGCTCTCACCAACATTTAGTTGGGACGATGTCTTCTTTCCTTGTCCACATCCTCTTTTTCTGGGGCTACTTTGGTCTTTGTCAGCCGCCTTTGCCGCTGGATAACGTTTCTTCTTGGCTGGACGCATCCTGATTCTTGCCTACATACCAGCGTTATATTATCCAAATTTCACAGGCCCTTTCCAAGTTTCCGCTCATAAACCACAGAGTGCCGATAAAGCACACATCTATTGAATTTCACAGTTCTCTCCGATGAAATTTAGATATGATATATGGTAGAAAATAAATTACTGAGAATAATTCAAAAGGAAACTACTTAACTTTCTTCGATGAAAAAAACAAGCAGATATATTTGTGACCAAAACTTCAGAAAAAATTCTCCATAAACTGAGGTCAGAGGGGGAAAACTGGACCCTAAATTACCCCTGTGGCCCCATAGGAGAGCCCACTGCACATACCTATTGGATAATTACGTAACAACAAGTCAACGCTGTCCAGTTAATTAGGACTGTTCCATCTTGTACAGGGCAGAGGGGTGCAGTACTCCATGGGCAGGTCACCTCCTGGGTTATACCCATTTGCTTGTTCCCAAATTGAAAGAGCTGTCGTGGTTGGTGGACTACATGTATATATGTTGTGTTTTCCACAAATTCGTTCAGCAGGGGATTCCCCTGCCAAACGATATTATGTTAATCATGTTAATGTTACTGTTTACTTTGAAATGTTTCCGCTAAGACTGTCAAATTGTATATGACGATGATCTTCTATATGTATATTAAGAGCCAAATGTTAAGGCAATGTCCAACCAATTTTGCATAATTTTGTTCATTTTGAGATTGGGAGACATTTTGGTAGACAAGTACATGTGTGTCCAAACTTAGTACATTTGTAGTTCTAGCCCCAATACAATCTGAATAAATTAACAAAATACTTCTGATGTTAACATGGTAGTCAGTGGACCATGTTAATCTTTGGATCTTGTTTATACTGACAATAGGTATCAGCTCTAAAATGTATTTCACATGGAAATTTTTCTCCAACAAATTCTCTTATTTTAATCAAATAAATACTGCTTTACTTTAAAAATTCTGTAAAGCAAAAACACTGTCAGGGATTTTCAAAGACATCATCAGTTCTTTTTTAAAATGTGTATCAAAAATGAAGAGTCTCACAAACTTTATCAATTTCACAAAAACAAAAATTATCCGATTTTTGTATCACCATTTTAAAGAAACAGATACAATCATAGAAAATCATTTATATCTTTTTGCAGATGCATGTTTAGAGATTATAATGGCACAAATTTGACAATTTCATCTTGAATATTGTTCAAGAAATATCCAAAATTTTACAAAGACCACAATTTTGTCCAGAACACTTTTGTTAAAATACAACTGAATTTTGAATTCCATCTTAAGTAAAGTTAGATTCTGAAAACTTTCTCTCAATTGAGTATACATTGTATAGGTTTATTGCATTAGAAATGCATGTTTCTATGATATTTTGCCCAAAACTGAAGTCACTTTTTAAGGTTGGACATTACGTTAAGTGCATACATATAGGTGACCTGTACTACATTCCAGGAGGTCACAGAGCCACTTCATAGAATTGCACTGCCCTTTTGGTATCCTTAACACTATTTGAGCTAGCAAGGATATTGATATTGTACATGAAGATGGTTGTAAGGACTAAGTTCTAATTGAACATGAGAGACTTTGACCCAGTTCTGAAGATCATGAGGTAACCTTTGAATTTCATATCTCGATTTAATTCAAAATTGATTTTAGCATGGACTTTAGCTAATAGCACTTCAGTCTTTGTTTTAACTACTTCATTTGTTGTTTAAGGTAAATTGCAAGTGCACAAAAATACCCTTGACCTTGTTCCAAGAGCATGGGACAACTTTAACGAATTTGAGTGAACTGTCCATTTCACTACATATCCTGAATATATCAGTTTGCCTTTTGTTGCAGTTATTTTTAAGCCTCAAATGGTAAAGGTCAATGTATTTCACCATACACATACATGTATGTGCACATTCAAAACCAGCATTTATCTTGGCAATAACCAACTAGATGGCATGTGCAAGCAATAAGCAGAGTACATGGCCATCACAATCCTCTTGTTTATAAAGATAATTGCTCAACGCTCAATATCATCTGTTATTCTTGATGGTAGCAGACATTGTAAGCAAAGTAAGCAGGTTTTGATTTTGAGACAAATTTTCTGCTTCAGTCTGATACAGGTAGGTTAAGGGAAATGATTGGCTTGGACTTCAATGGGCATTGTAGTCATAGCTCCATGCAGAAATATTGAGAGCCCACTGAGCATGCAGTCGAAGGGGCAATTTGGTGTAACCATTGAATCTGTGCCAACAAAACCCATTCACCCAGGATCCCACCAGTCCATAGATTTAGCCCAGTCAATGAACAGGATGGTCTAACCCTTTCCCCATGAAACCATCCAAAACTGGCTGGTGGTCAAATGTCGTCAGCTTCAGTGTTTTCAACTAATTTCAACAGTTATGAAAAACAGTTTTGATTGAGAATTGTAGATGAGCCCTATCAAGATCACATGTCCCAGGTCAACAACTCTCATGCCAAGGAATTTTGTGGACTCAAGTGTCAATTCAAGGGGGAAAGTGTCTAATTCAATGTCTTCATGCTGACAGTGTTTCTGTGAAAGCTAATTATAATGGTGTTATCACGAAAGTGATTTAAAGAAAATTTTGGTGGTCACCTTGTGGGTTTCGATAGATTCAGCTGGCATGTTTCATAACTTGATGTGGATACTGTGTCAACATTATACCCATTTAATTCATTTAATTATGAAAATTGTAAGGAACAGAGAACTTGCAAATAAGAAAGTGTACAGTGCATCAGCTGTGAGCGAGTTTCACCAAATTTAATGTCTTCGGAGTGTTATCGTCTGTATAGCCTCAGTGTGGTGGTGTGTTCTTTGGAGACGCAGTATTGACTGTACCATAACACAGCTTCAGGATATTGATGTTTTGAGCAATTATTGCTGTATGAAACACCAGAGGGATTAACAAACACCCTACAGAATTGAAAACAAAATTGGGGATATTATTGCTGGGCACGTTCCAGGAGTCTGGAGGAGGATAGAATTGTGTTATGTTCATTGAACCAAATGTATTTCAGTCAGTAGAAATTATACACATTCCCTATATCCACCCATATGCATGTATGAGTGAATAAATCAGAAATTCCAGTATCCAGTTTGTAATTATCCTGTTATGGTCTGGTCACATATGTGTATATGAGAAACATAAGCAGTTACATTATAATTCTTAAAGACCACAAATTTTGACAGGGTCATGTACTTCTTGTTTTGGCAAAAAAAAAGATTGAAAGTCTACATGTGTTCAGGAGAATACGGTAATGGGTAATGCTTGTTTTTAAATTCACAAGTGTTCAGGTGCTGCCATGCAGTCCATAATGTGTTTTCTTTCATTAAGTCAGCTTCACCCTGATGCACCAGCTCTCTTTCACATAATTTCAAGTAAAATGTTATCCTTCACTAGCCCATCAGTGAAAAGTACATTTTACAAGTGTTTTATTGATGTGTCCTGTGAGTTATGTACTGTGGTCCCTGTTTTGAGAGACCACTCCAACGAGAGACCATCTGCTAGCATGGAAAGACCAACTTTTCACTCTTCACTTTTCATGTTATTTATACCTGCTACGAGAGACCACCTGTCATGAGAGTTCACAATTTGACGATCCC
The DNA here is from genome assembly GCA_964020975.1 of Hermodice carunculata. NCBI lineage: Eukaryota > Metazoa > Annelida > Polychaeta > Eunicida > Amphinomidae > Hermodice > Hermodice carunculata. The sequence continues at coordinate 75,519,527 of OZ026614.1, read as the reverse complement.
TAAGCCTTTTAAAATAAAAATATAATGAGACATAAATCTGTTAGTGTTGTTATAAGCAGGGCAAAAGTTATAGTCATTTGAAGTACCCATGCACTACTTTATAATGATGATTCCAGATTCAGATTTCTCATAAAATGACATTTCATTTTAGTACCAGCATGCCTATATCTATAACCCCGATGATTTCCTGTTTCAAAAAAAAAAAAAAAAAAAAAAAAAAATGGAAATCCATCAATTACCCTCAGCCAGAAATTTTCAAATTTTGTTTCACTGCCATATTTAATCACAAGTATATATAGTTCATATAAGCAAAAAATCAAATCCCACTTCAAGGGTGCAATAATTCTCAATGCTGCTTCTGTCTCAGAGGAAAAAATCATTGGCCCAATGGATATGTGCAAGGTCCACAACTTTCCTCAGCCCTGTCTATAATGATACATGTTGTAACACTTTCTTTATACTGTTAGTCATCAATTAATGTACTAGTACTGTCAAGGATAAAGACCTTTGCCAGCATCGCCTTGTAAGTCATAGATATCAGTATGGCGAGAACATTTATAGGACTGCCAAACTGTGCAAAATCTATGACTTTACATTGTAAGCAGGGTGGCAGACTTTATTGACTGCTACCTCTGTCAGTAATTTGTAACATGCAAATCACCTTAAATTCGAGCCTCAGTATGTACCTAGGAAAATGTATATTACTTGCTGTAAGGATCAGCAAGTAAAGAATGTATTATTGAGTGATCTGTACACAACAGCATTTAGTGGTAATATACTCTTACTATTGGTTATAGTGTTAAAAAAATAATAGAACTGATATTGTAATACGGTGTAAGATTTGTTGCTGCTTGCAGAACCATTGTGCAAAGCAAAACCATTAATATTGCTTGATGGCCTGTTGACCTTTAGAACTATTAAATATTGTGTCATCAAAAAGGCTACATGAGATTTTCATAGGCATAGGAAATCTTGCTGTTATGAAAGAATAAATGATCAGTCAGTAAATACATTCATCACGTAAATATCGATTGAATTCCTGGGACATTGCTGCTCTGACGTCAATGAAGAAAGAGTGGAACATGCTGCAAATTCTAAAATAAATACCTTGCTTCCTCTTACCATTCAGAGAGGTCTTTACATACAGGGAACAATAGACCTGCATGAGTATAAACAGCTACAGGGCAGAATGACACTGTTGCTGTCACAGTGAGGGGCATGGACAGGTAAAGCATGACAGCATATCTATAGTTATATATACACACTGTACAGAAATGGTAAACCAGGTCATGTCTGGCAGAATCATTTGCTTTAGATGGGTAAAGACTCTCGCCCAATAGAAACCAAGTCAACAAAGGAACCATATCTGTGTATTCAGATGTCATGTGGACATAGTGACATTCAGTTGAGCCTCACCACCTGAGACTGGAAGATCTAGGACACACGTATTTCTGCACTTTTAGAAATATTAAATTTGTTGTTGGAACTGATTAACACCAAAATACAAAGATGAAAGAACAGGACTCACTTGATCATATCAAATGACTGAGGTTTCACAAGGCTGGATAAAAGGGATATGCGAGACCATCTTGTGGTCTGGGGAATGTGAATTGTAATGCTAGGCAGGTAAGTACCTTTGAATCCATGGGTGGACCACAGCTGACACACTCTTTATTCCTGACTGGTGATGGTGAAGTTTAGTCTTAACGCTTTCAGTGCCAATCACATCTCAAGTTGATTGATCAGCTCAAGTCAAACTAGTCTGAATTATCATTAAGATCCTAGATTCCTATTCCTGGCAAAAAGACCTTTGATTCAAGTACCAGTATGCCTATAGTTCCAGAGAGAAGACCCAAGGTCAACAGCTTTTCTCAGTCCAAAATTTGTCACTGAAAGGGTTAATCTGCATGTTGCGAGTCAACAATTGTGCACATGATAGCTAAGACTCCATTGGCTTTTATTGTAATGACTCTCTGACTGTCTAAAAATTAAAGGTGAGTATCAGGTCAAGCTTATCATATATATATATATATATATATAAACGCCATAGCCTAATACCAGAGTGATACATGAATGTGTAGGAATAAGCCATCATCTGAGTGCACCATTCACGGACAAAGTAGTATGACCATGGGTAGATTTATGTTTTTGACACAAACCCTTTTAGGCAAGATTATGGTAAATTGTGAAGAGGGGCCATGATTATGACATGCCTCTTTTCTTCCTGTTTTTTGGGGTGGGGGGTGGGGGGTGGGGGTGGGAGGGTGGAGAGTTATTCAAGCTAAGCTATTTGTAGTTTGAAAGGGAAGAAAAGAGGGAGGAATTCAAGGGTTTTAAGTCGGTCTAATATTCAGAAGCGTACTTTACTAGTGAGAGGTCATGACAGACAGTGCTTTTCAGAGGTCCGAAAATGTAACTTCAGTTACACTGTACATCTGTGCATGTGCAGAAAATATACAGCACAGGTCATCATACGGGTGTCTAGGTGTAGAGGCACTGTTTTCATTGAGAGTATAGACAGTGATGATTAACTTTGTATGGGCTACTGGAGGGGTTGTCCCATCGTTATTGGATACACATATGTGTGCGTGTGTGTGTGTGTGTGTGTGTTACAGTGAAGAAACGATTGTATGCTCACTGTTTAAAAAAATCATATTCATGCTGATGTTAACAAAAATTGCTTGATTTGATATGTGTGTCAGTCGACCGGAGTTCATTAAAAGTTACATATTGCCATCCATGCCAGGTGCTAACTGTATATTTACATGAAGAAATAGTACAAAGCTGAACTCAGGCTCTTTTTAATGTTATGTTGTACAACTACAGATATAGGAACTACTGTAAAAAGTCCATGCCTGCCTCATTCATATTTTACTGAATAAATACATTGTCAGTCCTGAAATACATCTGTTGAGATGTTTCATATATGCCATGCATGTTGAAATAGCTTGTGGCAATTAATTTTCTATTTTGTGGATAACACTTTGTCAACTTACAATATATATCATAACCGAGCCTCCTGTCATGCATCAGTGTCAATTTACTACCTACATTAGTAGTTTTACAATAATATACCATGTGTGCTTAGCCCTTCCCCCTTTAAACGGGCCAAAACCAGCTGGTGGTCAAATGTCGTCTGCTTAGGTTTTTTCAACTAATTTCAATGGGAATGAAAAACAATTTTGACTGAGAATTGTAGATGAGCCCTATCAAGATCACATGCCCCAGGTCAACAACTTTCTTTGGCATGAGTTGGGCACTTAGTGGAAAGTTGTTGACTCAAGTGTCAATTCAAGTAGGAAAGGGTTAAAGTTTTGCCTGCCGTCATCAGTTTTACTATCCCATGTATACTTCCAGTTCTCTCTGTTAACCCATAGCTTCCCACTAAGAATGAGACAGGGTCAACAGCTGTCTTTATTGTAGGGAGTGCTGTATTTGCCTACACAGCACCAAAGGAAAGCTGTTGACTTGGAATATGATGTCAGGAGAGTTCTTGTCAAAAACTCTCATAAAATTTTTGGTATTTGATTTATGATAAATTTGAGCAAAATTGTTTGAGAAAATCTTGACATTGAGTACTTTTAGGTGGTTATAATTGATGGGAAAGGGTCAAGATGATGGGATCCATATCAATAGTATACCTTTGTCTCATGGCTTTTTTTTTTAACTTGAGAGAATTTTTTATACAAACATGATTTAGATAAGTGCCCAATGGAGAAACCAATTATGTTGAAAGTGTAGTTTTAACACGTGCTTGGTAATGTTAAAGATGTCCTAAAATGTGGCACTCTTGATCAGAAAACTGCTTCATCTCAATAAAGCATGCTTTCATGTGAATATCAAGCAGAGAACAGTCATGCAAGGGTTGACAATAATTTTCTCTTTATACTTGTCTGATCAGGAAAATAAAAGCAGTTGACATTTGGGTACAAAGCTTGATCCTCAGATGACCAATTAAAGCATAGACTACAGGAAACATGATTCAGCTAGAGCTTATGATACGCTGGCCGTCAGGGTTCTGGTCAAACTGCCATTAATTCTGATATATTTTTCAAAACATTCTGTTGAGAGCAGAATGGACAAACAGCATTTGAAACTTCTGGACTGATTGCCTGACAGTTTGTTTCAATAAAAAGGCTATGTTGAATAATCATATAGTGATCCCCCTCTGTTAAGCCTACCCCAAACATGATCAAAAATGGCCTTGTTTGAGAGGGGGGGGGGACCTCTCTATGTACAGGGGATAATGGGGTTGTTTTTCTGTGTAGAAGTTGTGGTCTTTGCTGTGTGGGGTCTTATAAGAGGGGGATCACAATGTTTGTAATTTTCTACTTGATTATGCTGTGGTCTCAATCTGCTAGCTTCAAGGCATTTACATTTTCAGAGAAAAATTTAAGTAAAGTAAAACAACAAAATTATGTGATTCAAAACATTGTTTTATATCATTATCATGGCCAGCGTTGGTGGATTCTTAGGGTTAAAAACCAAATTGGCTAATGGGCATAGGTTTTCAGTTCAGACTGATAACCCAGTATTTATATATATTATACACAATATTGGTTGACATATATCATATCATAGTATTTTAGTACACTACAGTCAGCCAGTATGTAGACATAGGGTGACATACAGTCAGCATTGTGTGAGGCCTATAGACATTATGGAAGTCTGATCCACACTAAGGTCACTAAGGTGGATGTGCGTGGCAACTCATCTTCACACTGTCAGGCTGCATCTTAAGTGTGAGTTCTCTCAGGATCAAGTAATGATGTGAGTAATATTACAACCCTGTGGGGTTTATTGTGGAAAGTTGGCTTTTCTGTGAAAAATATGTATCATTTTCCCTGGGAAATATGGGGAATGAAAATTTGGTAATTCCTGCAGAAATTATGGGCATGAATCTTGTGCGGCTTAACAGTCTGTCTAACGCTCAAGCATTTATTTTCATGTGGAAAATGAGAATTTGGTGATCTGAAAATGCAATGTTTTTTGGTAAAAATACAACTATTATCTGCAATATTTGCAAGGTTTTATGGCATGATAAGAATGCAATTTCCCTTCAGCATATCAAAATGACCAATCAGAGAACAGCATAAGCTTCTTCTAAATCTTGTAGAAGATCTACACAGGCAAGCGCTGTGATTGGTCCCAGAGTGACTTTATGTAAGACTGGCCAGAACAGCCCACATCCTTGCACACCCGTTTTAGGGGCCACTGCACTTTCAACGACCTGCAGTATAGGGAGTTAGGAAGGACAGAACAAACTGCAATGAAAATGCTCTCCGCATTCCGGAAAAAGTAGGATAATTTGCATTGATGAAATTTATATGTCTAGAATTATCACGAAGATGCCTTTGCTTCATAATCTGGGGAGGATATGGTTTCCCGGCAAGGCGCTCATAATCTGGGGAGGATATGGTTTCCCGGCAGTGGGCTTCGCTTCTTAATCGAAATAAAGACAACCAGTATTTAAGCTTGTCATCCGACATCACGGTAATATCTAAATCAACTGGAAAGTATTCACTGTTTCTTGTTTCCTTTAAGCCCTTTCTCCAATGAGCCCATTCCACATAAACACGGATCCCCCATCAGTTTTGGAACTGCATCATGAATTTTCTGTTTGAACTCTGCTTCGGAAAATGGTGAGCTAAACCTGTTGCTTTTGTTTGTCTCTTTGCCTGGGAGTGAATTGGAAGGGCTTTGTAATGCATGATGCTCATCTGCCGCGCTTTAGTCATTTGTGGTTTCTACCCCAAGCAGGTCTTGCATGCAGATATCTATTAAATCAGCTGGAATAATATCCAGTGGAGTTAATGTATAATTCTCAAAACAGCTTCAGACTGCATAGCTATCAGCTTTCTTAAAGTGCCGAATGTGGGTACAAAAACTTTATTGGCACACTCTTTCTGGTGTGCTCCACACATCTGTGTCTTGTGACAAGGTGTGGTTCCTATGCTTGTCAGGGACAGTGAAATGTGTGAAAAAGTTGTCACATGGTTCAGCTTGCTCAAGTTTAACGTAATGAGTATCGCCTGCTTCTCACTGACAGTGCGTATCATTTCGCCCAACCATGTCAGTCACTTATTTGTTTATTTTGAAGGACCAATGGAACTGCATTCCAAATCAGTTACAGTGTTTAAATAGCTTTGCTTTGGTAACTCAGGGATCACTTTGCTGTCCTTGTTGGGTTTGAAATTTATGAATATGGGTCATTTTTTTTCTAAACTATTTGATGAATAGTTCATTGGCTATGTTGTGCTGTGGGCTGTGTTCTCCGACTTATTGTTATAGTGGAGGTAGAGTGTTGATTATGTTCCAAATTCATAAATATCACAAAAACGATGTAGGCCTACTCTCTTCTTTTGCTGTAAACTCAGCTGACTGACTAATCAGGAGAACCAAAAAGTGATAGGCTTACCATGTCTCTTTTTATTTTTGGCAGAAGTGATAAAGTTTTGGTTTTGAGTGGTTAGGCCTATACATTTTGGAAACAACATAGTCTGTAGTTAATGAAGACTATTTCAAAGGTTGATAGGACCGTTTTAAAACCACCAGTTGCCTATGCGGGTGACTGCCTGTCTCAAGTCAGGAGTGAAATTTGTTTCTTCGCATTGGTTTTGGCACATGAATGTTGATGCTTTGGTAACTCTGGAATCTCTTCGCTGTCATTGTTGGATTTGAAATTTGTGAATATGGGTCATTTTGTCTAAACTATTAGGTGTGTCCATGGGTTTTGAGTGACTGCGTTATGCTGATGCTTCACCACCGTCACTCTAAAACCTGAAGACACATCTGAAACACTCTAACCTATACTTATGTGGTGTCCCTAACAAAATTACTGGGGAAGGTACAAAAATGCAGATGCAATAGGTTTTGTAGACCAGCTGAACTTGTAGAAAGGGTGGGCCTCTTTCCTTCATCCATTCATAGTTGTTTGACATCTCGAAGTCCACAATGGATCCTTAAAATATACCTTCATTGGGTCTGTAGCAATTTCATTCAGTAAGATATGCTCTACTGACTTTTAAGGTTTTGTTTGGGGGGTGTGTGTGTGGAAGGTAGGGGAGGGGGAGACTCTTTTAGACCAGAAGACCAATTGCTTTGAAATCATGCAGGAACACTTCTAACCGGGGGAGGGGGTGTCCCATATTTAAGGGTGGATAGGCTCCACTGAGGGTATGAAACCCAGACCCAATGGGAGCTGAATCAATGAAGAAAATAGGGGGGTCTTTGGGAGCTGGTATTGAAAACTTTACTATATAACTACCACAGGCAAAGGTTTGCGGTAATTGAGCCCAAGTTCAATTTATGAGGGTCTTTGGGAATGACAGTTAAAAGCATGGGGTGTAGGATCGATGGTTTGAAAAAAGTGGTCTTTGAGAGCCACAAGTGGTCAAAAAATGGGGGTCTTTCCCATGGAGCCTGCCCATAATGGTAAGTACTGCATGTACAATTTACTCGCGGGGTTAGCTGTATGCGTGTTTCTTCTTTTTCTTTCTATGGAAAGGGCAATTTGGATTGAACATATGTGCCAAATGGGTAAAATAGAGAAGATAAATACTTTGTAAGTGCAATGGACCCAGGAACTGATGGGTTATATATACATATATATATATACATATATATATATATATACATATATATATATATATATATATATATATATATATATATATATATATATATATATATATATATATATATATATATATATATATATATATATATATATAATGATAAGCATATTGGGAAATAAAACAGCAATCACAGCAGAATTTGACCTGATTCATATAATTCATGTCAAAATAAATCAGCCATTTCCAAATTCCTTCAGCCAAATGAATAAAACATTAGCATTTGACTAATGGCACCAGCAGTCCATGCCTATTGTGTTAATAATGAGAATACTAGGCAAGTGTTGATAAGAACAAATACACCATGTGCCAAATAAGCCTGACACATTTTGTCCTTCACTGGGCTCATCAGAGGCTAATGAGTAATTATTGACCACAGGTTGAGCATAATTAACTCTAATCTAATACCCAGCAGTACAGAGAGTTGAAATCTTTCAGCTCCACAGTTAAGTGGTTTAATCAAAACTGAATGAGCTGCGTTACTGTAAATAAAATTAAATGTGTGCATGGCCTATATATATAGGGCTGTGTAACATTGCTAGGGGAAATCTACATGTTACATTATATTATGACGTCATCAATTATGGGTCAGCAAAAAAAAAAAAAAGAAAGATATTGTGTTAATAACACATATGCCAGGGCCCAGAGGGTTAACATGGTTAGGCACAGTCATTTCAGGGTGATAATAAGTAGCAGGAAACATCGATTTCCGGGAAGCCAAACCCACAACACTAGGGTGATGCATAAATTGTCCATCCTTTATATGTATGGTAAGAAACAGATAGATACATGTTTTTATTATGGTTTTGATTAAATTCAAGGCTTTTGATTGGTGGAGGCCTAAAGAAGGCATGCTGTATTTCATGCTTCCATGTTATCGGGTTATGCCAGCCACATTTCATCCACGCTAATATTGAATACAATGTACACTTGAATTTGGCAATGATTATATCCCACAGTTCCTTGCACGTCTACTTTCGAGCAGCCTGCAATATGACAAATTTGCTATAGACTTTGCTCTATGCCGGTGAGAACACTGGACAAAAGCTGTGCTTTGCCCACCTTTCCACCGAAGAAAGAGAAGTGAAAATATTATAAGCAATTTTGACACCAGGAAATGCCACAATGGCATGAGGGCAGCAAGACAGTTGAGGCTCATATGGCTGAACTGGGCATACATGTACCTCCTGTTAGTCGACATTATGATGGAACATCCATGCCATTGTAATTCCCTTGTTTTTCTCATTACAGTTCTATGTATACATGTGCTCAGATATGGAATACACCTGGGAAATGAACGATTATCCTTGTTGTGTTCTGTGATGTGCAAAATAAGATAAAATCTTTCAATATCCCACACTCAGAAAGCTGTATTGTAATTGGCTAGTACCTTGTGAAATGTACATATATAGCTTTCTTTGTGTGGGATATTCATAACAGTCCACTCTAAACCATAAACAACTAATGGTATGATGTTTGCAACATTCGTACTGTGAATGACATGGTTGTAACAAGTGCGTATACAACTAAACAGACAGGTAGGGTACTTGGTCATTTCTTGCATTGGTACATATATCTTATGGCTGATCTGAGATGATCCAACACATATCTTGTGGTGAATGTGTGACATGATCATGATAATATTTATGCCTTTGAGGACTTCTGTATTCTACTGTGAAATTGCAAACCAGGAATAAATGCCCTCCATTTTGAGGTTATGTGTGGTGGTTAGGCATCTATCGGTCATCTGTCTGTCCTGATCTTTCTGGTCTCTTCCATAGTTCATATTTTATACTTCTCCAAAACCGTCAGCCAGATGTACTTCAAACTTGGTGGGAATGTACCTTGGGTGGGTCTCACAAAATTTATTCAAATTATCATGCCCCATTGATTTTTGGATTTTTACTGAGCTTGTTAATTTTTTGGCAAAATCATAAAAAAATGTTCTGTGAAGCCACAAAGCTAATTACTTCCAACTTGCATAGGAGCACTTCTGGGAACCCCCAGATGTTAATTTGTTCAACAGGTAATGCTTCAACCTTCTTGTTTTTTGTTATGAATACTTTAGTGAGTAGGCTATTTTTGATTTCTCCAGAACGATCGCTCAGATTGTTCTGTCACTTGTTGGAAGTGTAGTATGTGGGGGTGTCACATAAAGTTGTTCACTATGTGATGATGCATCTGGATCCTTGATTTTTAACAACTTTTTCATGTTGGGTACTTGTCAGTTAATGCATGCATTAATTCCTATTAATTACTATTGAGTCAATGGAGACTGCTATAGAAATTTGCATTTTCGACTTCTTCTCCAATACCATCAACCAGATTCACTTCAAACTGGGTGGGGATGTACCTTGGATGGGTCTCCAAATGGTCATGCTCCATCCATTTTTGATGATTTTATTTTTCTTTGTTCATTTATTACCAAAATCTTTAAAAAAAGCCTTCTCCGAAACCACCAAACCAGTGGATTCGAAATTTTATAGGGACAATTCTGGGGATCCCCAGACCTTCATTTGCTCAACAGGTGGCACTGCAATTTTTTTTTTTTTTTTTACTGTAAATTTGAATGATTTTTTGTTAGGGGGGGCTGCTTTTTTTGACTTTTGCTCGAAAACTGTTACTCAGATTGTTCTGAAACTTGGTGGAAATGTAGCTTGTGGGAGGGTTAAACAAAAGTGTTCACCAGGTGGTGATACTGTGGATCCTTGATAACAAATTTTTCAATTTGGGTGCCTCTTGGTCAATGCATGCATTCCTATTGATTGCCATGTAAGTCACTGGGGTTTACGTCATCTCCAAAGTCCTCATCGCCTGGACCTGAGGGGGCTTGTGGGTTGAAAGTGAAAGTTAACAAAATTAGCTGAGGATGGGCTGCTCACACAGCCCTCTTGTTTAAGGCTTCAGTGAAGCATGAATATTTAATCTATAGACAACATCTTACTATGTTCAAACTTGTATAGTCATGAAACAGCTTCAGCCGTGGATTCATATTTGCTCTTTATTAATATTTCATCAAGATTATTCTCAAGTGCTTAGCAACATGCGCCAGCATATGAATGAAATCATATTGATCGATCAGAAAATTGTCAACCGGGAGTATGGAGGAATGTATGAACAGCTGTTACATGATACAGAGCTGGCACACCTGGTCAGCAGACAATTTCAACATCTAGTGATTGTAAATGAAAATACATAGAGTATTTGGTGTATTTGATGTTCATTCATTGTGTAGGACAGAAAAGGGAGTGTCATTGCGATAAATACAGTTATGGACGCCAGTTCAGGGTCACAGGTGTGGAATGCTGACGAACTGTGCTAATTTATACTATTTTGCAGGAGTAAGTTCTGTGAAGCTTTATTTCTGTCACAGGTCTTTTGACTGACACAATTTTTTCCTTGATTTCAATTTCAATGTCAATTAACGTGTAAAAATTCATTGCAAATGTGATATTTAAATTAAATCTGGGAAGAAAGTTAAGATTGTCAGAGGAAGCCCTCAATTGGTACACATGTACTGATGAATGTTTTAACCGTTAATACATGCAATAGGACTACAGCAGCTTCTACAGTTTTCCATGATGTGAGTAGGTGCTTAAAAGCCCCAACCTGTGCCTAGGTGGTTGCTAATGAAAAATTTAGATGCAATTTTTGAAGCAGATGATTTTTGATGTCTGGGTGTCAAGGTAGACTTCAAGACAAACACCTCGAGCATCTCTGATCATGCCCACGGCATGAAACACCAGGAAATGGGATAAAAACTACAAATAAACATGTTAAGCTTTGCTCCAACCATTTTTGCAAAGCAGAATTTAAACAGACATTTAATAATTCGCTGTGTTTCAAATAAATGCCAGTTAAACATCGGATAGACAATCCGAGTTGAAATGTTGTCTTCTACAGTGTTGTAGAAAAAGCAGTGAAGTATTGTGTGTACTGTATGGCAGTCACATTCATTGCCACTCTATGGCATTAAGTCCTAAATATATCTCTGTCATGTAACTGCATGCCTTGTGTTTTTTATTTCTTTTTGTCTTCTTTTTTTTCTTCCTTTTTTTTTTTTTTTGTTAGCTGCCAATGTATCACTCCCACAGTAAATGTGGTAGGCTGACAGACCTCACGTTAACCAAGAAAATGGGTATGCATGTGCACAGCCTGCGTATCGTGAAATGAACTGCCTGCCCTTGCAGTCATTGGTTCACCGGCTTCCACCATTTGTCAAATACATAAAATGTAGTTTTTATTACACTCTAAAATAATAATGAAGTTTTGTAGATTGGTGACATTTTAATTGTGTAGCATCTAGGCCTACAAGCTATTGGTAGTGGCAGCAGTATTGATGTGTAGCCATGACATGAAACTCAGAGGGTCTGCCATCAGAGAATTTTATGCTTTTTTAGATTGAAATGCTAGATAGGCCATTATGTAAAGTCAACACATTCACACATATATGAAATATGACACACTACTTTGAACTATCCCAATAGTCTGGTTGCCTTTGCATATACAGTGAAACCTCGTTATAACGACACTCAGATATCCGACATATTCAATATAATGACACAAATTTTTCCTTGGAAAAGGATCATTTTCTTTGTTATTTGACTCATTTATCTGACATATTTAGCTATCTAACAAATTTGTTTGTTTACATCAGGCATGTAGGCCAATATCCTTTCGTTCACATTATATCCATTCATACATGGTAGTCTTGTTTATTTTATGCTTGTAAGAAACTTACCTGCTCTAAGGACAAACTTTGTTGTTACCTCTGTTTTTATTATCAGAAGCAAATAATTGCTGCTGATGATAACCTGGAAATACATTTGTCAGCTGCAGTCATGTGCTAATGTTGCTTTACACCTGTGTACAGAGTGAAAAAAAGTAGCAAGTTTGCAACATGTTGAATACAGTGATGTGAAGAAAAACACTGTAACATATACCACAGTCTATGTCATAATATATGCATCATTCATTTTGCAATTATGGGCACACACACACACATGCACACGATTGTTTGTTTATGGATTCATGAAGTAAAAATTCCAGCAGCAAAAGTTTGCAAAATGAAATGGTGTTTGTGTAAATGTTTGGCCTGTTAGATTTTCACAATTATTTTGACCTCACTTCTACATGGTGGTATTGATGTCTAAGTTAAGATTATTGCTGATGTGTGTGTATATATATATATATATATATATATATATATATATATATATATATATATATATATATATATATATATATATATATATATATAATTTATATATATATATATATATATATATATATATATATATATATATATATATATATATTTATATATATATATATATATATATATATATATATATATATATATATATATATATATATATATACATATATATATATATATATATATATATATATATATATATATATACATATATATATATATATATATATATATATATATATATTCTATGGTAGTGAAATACCAATTTCCAGGAGATAATCCAGAAATAGTATTCCTTGTCATGTCATATGCCATTCCCATCATCTTTTTAACAATCATACATGTGTCGCAGCTAGCTCCAAAACTACTTTTTCATCTGTTGTCTGCATGCATGTTTATGAACAACAAACAAATGTTAGCTATGTTTTGAAAGCTTTTGGGGTCTGTTTCTGTACTATATTAAGTTAGTGATATGTTATGTTGATACAACAGAAGAAAGTTCATGCTATTTTGATTCTTTTGACGTCAGCATTTCAAGTGTGGGGATCTTGCGGAAGCACCAATGGTGCATGAATATGTACATCTTCATTGTAAACTATAAGGCTTCTGTTTCAAAATGGTAGCTTTGTTACTGCCTCACTAACACTGTTTACACTGGATACACTGTTAAACATAGAACCATTCATAATGCCTGGTGAGAGAAAAATATCAACTGATCACTTGTAATTTTCCTCTCCAACAATGATCCCAAATAAGGCCACAGCAATATTATTACATCTATACTTGTTTTACAGATTTTTGGCTCAACATGTTGGACCGGAGGCCGGCAAATAAAAATAAAAATAATTCAGATATCACTATATATTTTTTTTTTTTACTCACAAAAGCCAAATTCCTGTTATATCTCAATATTGGGTTAAAGGATTCCTTGAAGTAATTTTGTGGTGTACAGTGGTACCTGGCCACGTGTAGCAGAAACTGACTCCTATGTCCGAGCCTTGTGACCACAAAAAGCAATGCGGCTGCTTACAGCAGTGATTGCATACAGCAGGTACCACTGTACACACTGGTATATGTCACTACAAAAAATGACATTTGTTTTCACTTGTTCAGATTGTATCGATGATTTTCTGGCCCACTGTGTTGACACTGGCAGGGACAAATCCTATCCCCATATCCATGAGGATTTGAATTACATGTACTTGATTGTACAGCCAGTAATTTCCCCTATGGTGAAGCTTTGTTTTTTGTAAAATACCGTTTTGTTTGGAAGAATTCATCAAGATTAGAAAGACATCCTTTCCTTTGAACATTTCTTGTATGATCCTTATCTTCAGCTGGTTTCATGACAGTGATATGAACAGATGTACATAGTACAAAGATAGGACTCTGCTGGTTTGTAGTATAGAGTATGTTTTTCTCATATCTTTTTCGGCACTATACGTCTTGACAGGCAAGGTATATCAAGCTTCAAAATCAAATCGGAAACAGTTTGGGAAGGTTTAAGTGAAACAAGACTCTTATTCTCTGTTGGATCTGCTGCGGTTTTCCTGCAACATGCAGGTCACACGTCCACAGTAACCTATGCCATGTTTGCTATATTGACTACAAATTTTACAAGAGTGATTGTGATTGGCCGAGCCATTTGGCTTTCTGCTAGTTCCACCCATAAAACTGTGGGTGTTACTTTATCCAGACTTAGTACTGATAAAAAATTATCTAAATTGATGGCTGATGAACACCATGTGCCAGCTGAGTTAAGAGAGTGATTAACCAATCAAACCGGTTATGTTTTTTTTAATCATTTTTAGTTTCAAATTTGTGGAAAATTGGACAGGCGTAATACGCAAAACAAGTAATATAATATTGCTGTGGCCTAAGAGCAAAACAGTACTTCATTCTATGACTTTGTCTCTGTCTCTCTGTTTGTCTTTGTCTGTTTCTATCTCTCCATACTTACTTACATGCATGCATACAAACATATATACTTTTGCATGTGTATATTATGCTCTTAAGGTGGTTACCTCAATATTTTTTGCTTAAAAATTCTTAAGGGCAAAGACATGTCTTGGACTTCTCGTATCATATTTGACCTATTGACATTTTTCACAGTCAATGTTCCATATTACTGCTTTATTGATATGAAAGGCTGTTGGCATTCTCATGCAAGTTCATCATTTGGTAGTCATGGCTTAATTTGGTTTTAAGATCTCATAAAGATTTAAAGATGTTTATGGAGATGACAATAGAGAGAAAAATGAGTCAAATTCCCATGATCCCGCACCATACATGTACATCATGTATTAACATGGATACAATACACAATTATGAATGAGTCTCAAATGTCCATGATTGCGCACAGTACATGTACATTGTGTGTCAGCATAGGATACAATACACAATTATGAATGAGTCTCAGATTTATATAATTGCACACAATTTATCTACACCATGTGTGTCAACATAGGATACAATACACAATTATTACACAACATATGTACAATATACCATTATTACATACAATAATGTAAATTGCTTTACTTTAGCTGCACTCTTTTCGCTTGTTTTGCTGATAGCGCAAAACACATGAAAATGAAAAGAGTGAAATATAGTATTTGAACATTGTTTGAATAGGATTATATCCAAAACAGTGAATCAAAACTAGAGTAAAACGTCAAAAATTCAAAAACTGGGAAAATTTATACATCCAAAAATAAAGCAACTTGCAGTACACAAATCATGTTTGCCAATATAATACACAATTACTACATTCAATACATGTACACCATTCGTGCTGATTATTTTCAGTTTTTTGTTTGAGTGTTTTCCATTTTTGACTCTCCATCTTTTGGATATTTACCGGATATTATCAACAGCCTCTTCTGTTGTTTTTTTTTTTTCTAATATTTGTGCCTCACTTGCAGAACTTGCATCTGATTGCCCTGTGAAATTGATAACTTCTGGCACCACAGAACCTTATACTTCTGGCTTTGATTCAATGCACTAAGAAAACTCTCATACAAAGCCCGAATAACAGATGCAGCGAGAGTCATTCATTTCAGGGCCTTTTGTCATGAGTTAGAAAGAAGAGAGCACTTAACTAAGGGGGGAATAACACAGACAATACAGTATCGATATTAACTCATACACATTTCACGGCCACCATGATGCTCTTTCCTGTGGAAACAAAAGTTTCTGTGACAGTCTTGAATCAGGAGTTTGATAATGGCAGTGCATGCCTGATCATGATTGTGAATAAGTCAATGAGGCATGGATTTTACCATCGTAATGAAAGAAATTGCCAAATTTCTACTTTATTTGTTCTCTCCTTTGATTTTATTTCATTTACTTTGGAAATTTGACTGCATTCCATAAAATTCCGTGTAATAATAGCTTTTCCATTTTTGGTGGTTCATCCTGCGATTCTGTTCATTTGTCTGCAAAAATGGAAAATCATCAGCCCTACACCATGTGTATCAACATAATTAAGACACAAATTAATTACATATAAGACAGGACCACATGCATGTCTTTCAACATCTGATAAAAGACACAATTATTGCACATTATACATTTACATCATATCTGTCAATGTACGTGTATGATATAACACAACAATTACACAAAAAACATACATCATTTCTATCAGTGTATACAATGCACAATTAATACACCATATTTGTCAACGTACACAATTTAATATACACTTCTTACACACAATACATTAACATCATATCTGTCACCATATACAATATACATGTACTCCTATTACATGTTTCTCAACATACATGTATAATATGTACATCATCAGTACTCTGTTATTATATACTCAATACATTTAAATCATATCTGTCGACATAAGTCTTTCAACATACAGTACCATAGGAGAATTATTACACAAAACACGTATGCCTTCTCTGTCAACATATGATACAATACACGATTATAACAGACAATACACGTACATCATAGCTAGCAACATACATGTATGTTGCAATAGATTGTATGTACACAGTTTATACACATAGTACATGTACATCATGTCTGTCAGCATATAGTACACAATTACCACATATAATACATGTACATCATGTCTGTCAGCATATGGTATGATACACAATTACAAAAACATGTACATCATGTCTCTCCATATGATACATTATGTATAACACATAATACATATGCATTTCTGTCAAATCATACCATGTTACGCCAACAGAAAGATCACCTTATAAACACAAATACACATGTACATATTAATAGCTCGTGAACACTATTTTGAAAAGTTGCGCATGATAGAGCTAAATACCAAATTGTCACAGGTAACATAGGATGCCTCGAGGAATAATCAATAATCACTGTTCAGACACAAGAATAATCATTTGTGTTAACTTTGATAAATACAATGTACATGTACGCGTAAGTTACCCTGTGGAGGTGCTCAAGAATGCTACAAAATCTGGCTGACTTTGATGCACACTAAGATATAATGACAAAGACATTCCCGTGCACACTTGATTGAATTAATAATACAGTGGGCCTGAGAGGGATAATTATTCATATAGAGACACCACAGGTATAGATCACCTTTAATTGTCTTCCACTCAAACCAGCCAAAAGGACTCAGGTTACAGAGATAATGCCATCAAATGCCCCAGTGCTGTGTTTAAGTCTTGGGTTATATAGAAGACATTTTCAATTAAAAGTGTGGATGAGAACCTTTATTGTGGAACATGCCCTCAGTCACCAGCTTTCCTTGACATGGATAAGGTGCTAAAGGGTGAAACAGTCTGAACACACGGATTGCCTGGCTGCAAGCAGACAGCACTATTGCGCAAGCTAATTTCTTCTGATGCATTTAGAAAAAGTTGGATTTCATCCTAAATGACAAGGTGTGTAGACGTGCTGTCTGACATGATATAGCCAGGCAATTATTGGACTTGTGGCAGATTTCCCTAGACATTTTTAACAGTTAAAAGGAAGTAAAAAAAGTGAGAATTGCTTGTATTCAACTTATTCATAAAAAGGGCTTCCTTTGAAGGCCCAACATAATTACATGAAGCCAGTATTTTTGTCTGTCTGTGTATGTGCAAGGACAGATACAGCAGTACAGTGCATGACTTGCCTGAGAAGGCAAAATCTACAACCAGGGCCTGTGGCATGGAATACAAAATAATCATGCGGCAGCTCACAGACTTGAATGTTTCAGGAAAATCAATGAGGACAGCTGCAGACCAGTCTCTGCAAGAAAGAGACAGAATGCTGTGAGGGGAGAAAGCAAGCACAAGTGACTTCTGGCTTCAAAAACAAGGGGGAAAAAACAAAAGACAAAAAAATGAACACTGCCATTACCTTGCATTATAGCCATCCATAAGCTAAAATCTATACTACTGTATGTAACTTTATTTAATTTCTTGAACATTGGACTATCATTCTGATAGCTTTTGCATCTTGTAGTCTTTGGAACCTATCAAGGGAATATTTTCTCCTGTTGCCTAATTGTCTAATGAGAGGGCCGTAGTTCTTGACGCTCTCCTCTCTTGTAACCATGGTTTGGTTATTTACTCAGGTAACATCCTGGGGATTCCAAATGTCATTCAATACATCCCTCTGGACAGTTGGACAAGCAGCTTAGACATACATTGTTCCATGTTGACCCCCCCCCCCAATGACATGTACATAACATAGGTAGTAGTGTTACTATCTGTTTTATACATGTTGTACATGAAGCAATACAGTTATCAAAGTGGCGCTGATGAGTTTCTTCAGAGATGAAACCAGTCAGGATCTTCTCTATAATTACAGTAAACTTGTCATCACTGGCTTTGCCCGGTCTCTTAAAAAAAAAGAAAGAATAAAAAAAAAAAAAACTTGCGTCTTGCCAAATCACCCCCAGTGTTGAAGGCTGTTGACTTGGTTCGTCTTTATTTTTTTTTCATGGAAATTTATGCTGTTTGATACTTGGATGAAAGGTTTGGAAACAGGGTTTGTTTTTTTTTTTCAGTGTGCTGTGTGTACCCAGCTGGTCGAGGAAACTGTCATGGATATCATAATTGATACCAGAAAGAGCTAAAACAGTAAAGTCCTATTTTTTAAAGCTACATGGGTATTGACCAATTGTTATGTAACATTGATGCAGTATTACTGGAGGCAGAGGTGTATATCATGTACAGTCAGTGAAGAGCACCGGCCCTCTGACCTTTATGAAAAGCTTAGCTGTGTACATCAATCATTAGGCAAGCTCGACTAGCACCAGTCAAAGTCGCTCAACTGGAAGTAGTATAGCGCATAGCTGATAGCATGGAGACTAGACTTTTGCGGTTAGGTTTGAGGGTTTTTTTTCCAGTATTTGACAGCAAATAGGTGGTAAACGCAGCGCCACAGTAGAATTTTCTTGTTTTGGGACAAATTTGTATCACATATTACTAAAATATCATTCTTTTGAATCAAAACAAAAGAAGAGAAGGGTGATGAGGAAAAGGTGAAGGAGAGGGCCACCTTTCAATTTATGGTCAGGATGATGTGAGGGAAACACTGGGTTGCCATAAAATCTCAGTTCAGTTGTGCAAGTAACAGTTGTGTTTGGTCAATCTGCAAGTGAAAAGCAGCCCCACCCTTAAAACCAGCATGTTAGGGTCTTGCTGGATTTGTAGGGTGATCCTGCGCACTATATGTCAGGTTTTCCGGAGGGGGGGGGAAATGCTGGGTTTTGCTGGATTTTGTCAATGTTTTGCTGGATTCATTGAGAAATAAAGTCAGAATTGTGTGAAGATTTTAAAGCCAAAACTCAACATTAAATCAGAAAATTTGTAAAGGGTCCATGTTAGCAATTTTGCTGGATACATTATTAATGTTGGGATCTTGCTGGAATCTGCTGGGCCTCAACCCAGCAGACTATGTCAGGATCTTGCCACAAACCATTGGGCTTTGACCCTGCAGACTGTATATGTCAGGATCTTGCTGGAATGGTACAAGCCTCAATCCAGCAGACAGTATGTTGGGATCTTGCTGGAATCTGCCGGGACCCAAGACCCAGCAAATTACTTCCATTGGGCATCTGCTAGACAGTGTTGGGATTTTGCTGGGATTAAGCCAAATCTCAACTTGTCAGGATCCTGCTGGGCTCTAACACTGCAGACTACCTGTGTCAGGACCTCTCTGGAATCTACATGCCAAGTGTTGAACCAGCAGACTGTCTATGTTGAGATCATGCTAAAAATCTGCTGGGTCAAGACTCAACAAATTACTTCTGTCGGGTATCTGCTGGGAAATGTTGGGATTATGCTGGGAACCTGCTGGAATCAGTTGGGCTCCGACCCTGCAGACTGTATACGTTGGGATCTTGCTGAAATCCACCTGACCTCAACCCAGTAGGCAGTGTATGTTGGGATCTGGCTGGAATCTGCTGGACCTTGACCTAGTAGACAGCAAATGTCAGGATCCTGCTGGATTTCACTGGGTTTATACTTAGCATAAAAGTCTGCCAAGTGTTTAAATTACTCTGAATGACGTCAACAAACCGAAAATTACACATTCACTCGTGGCAATATGGCTACATTAAAATTCAGAATTCAAACAATGATAGGAAGGAGTGCAAAGCATCATGGATTATATACCCAATTAACTCCAGCATTAACTTTGTTTCACTGTTGATATTCCATCATTTCTGCAAAAGGAGAGATTATTGTCTCTGTGTGCCCAGCATCAGATATTTTACTTAATTTTTTATTCAGCAAGAACCAGTGTGATCCCAACATGATCCTTTATATCCAGTGAAAGTCTGACATGTTTGCCCAGCAAAGTCCCAACATACAAAACAAGTTTGATCCTAACAATCAGCAGAAACAGGGCAAAATCCAGCATAATCACAACATTTCTAATTTGTTAGGGCAAAGATGTATACTGGGGTGCCCAATTGTCGGACAGCTAAGCACTAGGTTTTGTTCATTGCCAAACTGAAAATTAAATTACATTTAGTGATGTCGTTTGGCAGTGCCGCTGAAAAGACCAAACACTGTGGATTGTTGGCATATGTGTTTGTCAAATCACACTCCTTGGATTGCAAATGCGCACACATTTTACATGTACAAGAGATGATTGAGAAAATCCTGCCATGAGCAGAAAGTTAGGTGTGCCCAAATGTTGGACATGGGAAGGTATTTGGCTCCACATTATTTTTGTTTACCTTCTAGCTGGAAATTATACTCCAGCCCTTGAGGTGAGAAACTCTGTATTTCAATACACATATTAGATTTACAACTTTATTTTGCAAACTGCATTGTATGGGTGTTGAATAACACTTGCCGACTTGATAATGGATATTTTCTATCTAAAAGCTCACATTGTGTCTAAAAACATGGAAATTTCAAAACTGGTCAACTTGTCTTTGATCCCACATCAGTCTCTGTATGCTCATGCAAATAATATGTTTTTTACACATCTTGTAAATGAATGGAAAAATTATTGTTGATTTCCGAGAATTGGGCACGTCCGAGAATTGGGCACGTCCGACAATTGGGCACGGCTCTATACCATTTAAGAAGTGGGCTTAATGTTAATATTGCGAAATGTGCCCATATTGTTGTCTGGCCTGGGGTAAAATGTGCCCATATTGTTGTCTGGCCTGGGGCAAAATGTCCTCCTATTTTTGTCTAGCCTAGGGGGGCAAAATGTCCCCTTGTTATTGTCTAGCCTAGTGCAAAGTGTCCCCATATTATTGCACAGTCCGGGTCCAAATATTCCCATATTGTCAGACCTGGGACAAAATATCTTCCTAATGTTGTCGAGTCTGGGGTGAAATGTCCCCATATTGTCTGGCTGCTGAGACAATTTGCTATGATTGGATAAAAATATTTTGGTGATATATGTGAGACTAAGAGTTTCAGGCCAAGGCTAGTCATATCACTGTCTTGAGGATGAGTGCTACATGTATTTCCTGCTGCAGCTGAAGGCTTTGCCTTCTAAGCAGACTTTCTTAGAGGGTGATGGTCTGTTGGGCTTCTGGCAAAAGGGATTAATTACCATCAAGAACATCATTTAGCAAGCTGGAGTTGTTGAGACTTATGCAGGGAGTGATGCAAAATATATAAATTTTGATATCAACTGAAAAACAGCCGGTAAAATCATGCTTTTATTTCCAGAAATTTCTTGCAGATTCCACCAAACAATTTTGCTTGATCTTTAAGGTGGAAATATAGATGCTGAGACAAGTAAGCACGATTGAAGAGGGATTGATAAGGGCATCACCCTATATCTCAAATGTTTTGAATAAAATATGTTTAAACCAAGGAGGATTTTTATGCTGGTTTAACCCTTGTGCTGCGGGGCCTGTGTTTATACTGTCCAAAACGCAGGTTAAAAAAAGAATTCACAGTACTAGGGTTAAGGATTGTTTAAACCATACCTGTTGCATCTTGACCAGCAACATGTTTTGTCCAGATTTTATGTGCACTATGATGATAATTAACAGAACTTTATGCTATATGTTTCAGGTTGTGTGCATCAGTTGAGGTCCCATGCCAGCACTAGAGATGGAGGCACTGTTACGGTTACGAAGAAGTGCTGCAAAGGCAGAGGCCCCTGTGCAGCCTGCCGCAGCTGCTGGAACACAGGACGCTGCCAGCAATGTAGCGGCAGTGACTGGGGCCAGTGTGGACACAGGCACGGGAGCTTCTGAGACCGTTACTAGCGGAAATGCCTTTTACAAAATCATGGCAGATCTGGAAGCAAAAACTCATTGTAAGTACACACCTCATGGACATTTTATTCCTGTCTTTTTCATGTTTTGTATGATTTAACATGTTTGATACCTATAAGCACATGTATTTTTCCATGAGAATGTGGCAGTTCCCCTGCTATTTTTCTGTGTAATTTCACTGAAGAGTTGGATGGGAGGGAAACTACAGAAATGTCCTAAGTGTACTGCTTCAGAAAAATACTGCTCTGATGAAGTTAATGTGGCTGCATATTTATCAAGAACGATTTTTTTTTTTTTTTTGATTTGCAAAATGTATGTCATGAATCATCCCGAAACTTGATAGGAATATTAATCAGGCAAAAAGACGAAAATGCACTGAAATTTGGTGGCACCACCCACAGCAATACTGAAGATATGGACAAAAAGGTGTTGAAAAGACATTAAATTCATTATGTTGAGAATAAGGCTAATGGTATGAAATATACTATAAGTGTGTATCATATGTAGAAGTTTAATGTTGTGTCATATGGATGACCTTGACCTATTTTGTAAGGTCACAGTGGGATTACATACATGTATCAGGAAATTATTTTTTGTTATGGTCATTGTGTCGGAACTTGTGCATATGTATCAATATACCAGTACAGGAATATTATACAGACAAAAGTCTATGCTGTGTGGAGTATTTTCATTATAAATTGAGATGGACCTTCTAAATTTTCACCATTACCTGTTTTTTAAGTATGTTTATAGTGTGGCATGCAAGCCAAGGAGGATGGGTGCATTTGTGATTGATTAGTATTTTGTAGAACATGTTTTATATTGAACATGTCACTATAATAAACAAATACCTACCTACCTATCTACCTACAGCAAATATGCATTTGGCCAGTGATATGATTTTGTAAAATATTGGGTGACTTTAGCCTATTTTTCAAGGTCTGCCCTACTTTCTCAAGGTCACAGAGGAAATACATACATGTATTAGAAATTTATTTTTGGGGGGGTGGGGGGTGGGGGGGGGTGGTTATGGTCATTACATCTGGACTTGCACGTGTATAAATAGACCAGTACAGGAATATTATACAGACAAAATCTCTGACATGTGGGGTTAAAGTGGCACCACTGATGGTATTATTGAAGTACAACAAGTATCATACACATTAAAAGTACATTAAATTCATTATTCTTTACCCCTTGGCTCATAAGGCTGGAGGGGTATTGTCATCATCTATGCGTCTGTCCGTCCATGCCTTGTTAACGCCATATCTCCAAAAATACTCACTTTACAGAGACCAAATTTTTATCACAGGGGGTTATTGAGGTGCTTCAGGTGCATATTGAAAAGTTGGTCACTAGGTCACATATTTAGGTCACAGGACTACATTGAAGAAAAAAAAAACGTTAACACAATATCTAAACAAACATTGAATATAGCTTCAATTATTTATGACAGTTGGTCCTAAGGATGCCTTAGAAGCCTATTGAAAACTAGGCCACTGGGTCACATATTTAGGTCACAGTACTGCATTGAAGAAAGTGGCCTTGCCATGATATCTCTGCTCATTGCATTTGCACCAAATTTTGTCATTGGGTTAAACAGAAGTAACCTGACCTGCTGGAGGGGTATTGTCATCACCTTCGCCTCCGTCCATCTGTCTGTCCCTCCGTCCTGGCCGAAGGGTTTTGCGGTCACTGATCGGCTTCTAGTATTATATATTGAGGTGGAACTTGTCATAGCACATGGTCCATTTGTCCCAAATATGCATTTGGCCAGGGATCAAATGTTGCAAAATTTTGGGTGATGGTGACCTATTTCTGAGAGTCATAAAGGACATAGTAAAGGCTACTAAATTTTACATATTGAGAAATAAGAAGGCTGACAATACCTTATGTAGCATAGATGTGAGATTGCATAATATAGACCTGTGACCGAGACCTACTTTCTTAAGGTCATGGAGGAACTACATATCAGGAAATAATTTTATTCAGATGCCCATGACATAATAAATAAAATAAAAGACTTCTGACAGATGGAACATTAACACAAAGCACCCAGTTGTGGTGGTCACAGCAATGTGTACTTATGTATGGACGATGATTCAAGCAGTATACACTGCAAGAACATTAGAATATGTAAGAAAGCAAAAAATAAAAACAAACAAAAATGTACAAATATGTAGTTTATTTTCCTGAGAATATGACTACAGCCCAAATAGGCATATAATACACACATACAGAGATACAGTGTTTACAGGGAATCTTCCTTCAGATCCCTAGTTTGTTTCATTATTACAGACCTAAATTTTCAAGTTTCTTGTGTAAAAGAACATATAAATGGCTCTATAAATATGTACCTCTAAGAAAACAAGAACAACACCATGGCAAATTCTAAGAAACTCTTTTATTTACATCATTCTCATTATAATTATTATATAATTGTGTGCAAAAGAGCCTCCTAACATGTACTTCAAGGATAAGTCTCATGAATCAAATCAGGCACCTCCATCCCTTGAGGTCAAGTCCAAAGGGATGATGGAAACACTTTGAGGAGGCACATTTCATATCATTTTCAGGGGTAAAAATTAACTCTTTTTTTGAGTTGTCCTTGGCTACTGGCACATTAACTCAACACTCAACTTGCCCTGGAGCTTATGAACTTCCTCGTTTTTCCAGCATGAAAACAAATACAAGCAAACAAAATAATAAAAGCTGAAAAGTAGAAAAAGATATTTTGAATTGGGGAGAGCAATTGCATAGATTACACTGTGTTAAAAGCCTCTCCTACCATAGTGGAAGCTGGCTTTCGTCATATCAAGCATTCTGAATATGGACTTGAATAATAATCCAATCTCTTGGAAGACATTCTTGTCAATCATGATGTTGGTATGGTAACTACTTTTTGTTGTGTTTTCTTAAGAACAAAATATATCACTGCAAATAACACATGGATTTTACGGATGTATTGTATATTTTACTAGCATTTCTGTGAAAAGGATCTGCAAAATAGATTGATGTTACATTTAGCAGCCTAATTAAGCTAACTGCAGTCCTGATTTAATTGCTATAATTACTATAGCAACCACAATATGAGTTTTCATAAATGCAGACTGTGACATCAAGAGATGTTTTCTTGAGTCTGCAACTCCGCATGTACATTATCCCTCATGTGAGAGTGTTCAAACCTGCTTACCTGGCTTAACTAATGGAGTTAGCTCAGTTCTCAGAATTTCATCAGAATATTGAGCCAAATTGCTGGCACTTTTCACATTTGATGGATGGACAGAATTATGAAAAGAGGACCTCAGGGCCAGAATTTCGGTGAGAATCCGAGAATCCATTCTCATAAAGATTCTCCTAAACTTGTCTTTCTTTAAAAAGAGAACTAATTGACAAAAATCCAAATAGATTCTGGCAAAATTTTGCGAGATTCTGGCCCTGGACCTTGTGACTCATTCATTCCCATGCTGCCAGCATATTTCTCTGTATCTTATTTGCTACAATGAAATAAGACTTGCCTATTCAAATTTGTATTTAAAAAAGCATCTGATTGCAGTAGTAAAACATGATTAGAGTGTAACTATAGTCACAAGCTGAGTGCAGTGTAAATCCAGTGGTAACATAAATAGAGTGTAACTGTAGTGTGTAGTCAGTGGTTTTTGCATTGCTTGGCTTGTGGGGTCCTTAACTCATTCCATACCAGTCCCTGATTTTTCCATATATATACGTGGATTTCAGATGACAACTGCATATTTAAATTCTTCATGATGAGAGCTTTCGTTCAAGTACCAACATGCCTATAGTCTTAAGTCAGTGGTTCTGGCACTGCAGCATGACTTGCCAGGCAGTGCCAGAACCACTGACCAAGGCCTGTGACCATAGTATGGAATGAGTTAATGACTACCTTACTGCAGATTGAGTTAGTGAGTCCCATATGCAGCATGGTACTCTTGTCGGTGATGTATGGACTGTAAGCATGTCCTAGCTGTCAACATCTCTTGATGAGAAATGCTGGTAGGAGGATAATCTGCTTCTATGGAGATTTTATACTTAACAAAGAATATAGAAGAAATAAATGCTCTCATGGGGGAGATTGTCCAAAACAAGCAAAATCTGGAATGAAAAGTGTGGAATGTTAGGCTGAAAAGTGGAGACTCTAGCCAAATTGGGGGAGGGGCTCAAGGCACAGCCATGACGGGTTTGTGTAGGAGGAGTATAGATTTTCTGCATTATTGCATTTCCATGAACATTTTGAGTAGGCCATACATGTCCTTAAGGTGACTTTTTTTCTTTACCTCTCATGTTTAGGAAGAAGCACATTAAAGTATAAGGTTATTCTGATTTTAATGGCAGATACTAACAGGAAGACTCCTAATTGTACAACAATTTGGGGAAAGGGTATTGCCCCATATTAACCCTCATCATACAGTAAGGTTACATTTGTACATGACCCTTGTTTGTGAAAGCAAGAATGTTGAACTTTATAGTGCCCCCATCCTTTGGGAACTCTGAGATATTTAGCTCCATTAGTTTAGGTATGGTCAGTTTTGTATGTTGTTTTGACAGAGTGAATTACTCACAACCAATGAAAGAACACTTTTTGTGCATGGCTTTGTCAGTTATGCTTCATTTGCTCTTGCAGCCACTGGAGCACCAGTTACCAGCTCCAGTGGCTGTGAGAGGAAATGATTTAAGGAGGAATTAATGTACAAATACTTTTGTACTTTAATACCTCCTTGAATTAAGACTGAGACAACAGCTATTCTTGGCTTGGGGCCCAACCCATACCAAGGAAAGCTGTCAACCTGGGTCATGTTATCGTAATAGGTCTCATATATAATTCTGTATCATTTTTTCCCCAGTACTGTTGAAATTAGTCAAACATTTTGAAGCAGATGACGCTGACCACCAGCTGGTTTTTGTCTGTTTCAGAGAGAAGGGGTTACCGTTGGCACATTTGAATACAAATATTAGTGCTTTTAAGAAAGATCTCTGGGTGAGGGATTCAATTCCGTAGTCATTTTACTCAGCAACATACACGATATACAAGAAAACTGGTCACAGATCTGTACAAAATACATCAACAGGCTGATATTACTCCTACGTTTTGTATGGCTTGATGTGAAAGCTGTGTGTCAGATTCTATCCCCTGTGGGCGGCATTGATCGCCGTTCGTGTGCTTTGGTTCTTTTCCAGGGTATAAACTCCAACGCACACCAGGCCTAACTAAATGCTTTAGCTGAATCCTTGGCACAACAGCTCATGGTCTGGCAAAGAAAATTGATATTATCTCCCCAAAGAAAAATTTAGAGATTACCTGCAACTTCCTTTGCATGGAAGTCCATGCATCGTTTACATATATATACATATATGAGTATACATATAAGGGGTTCCTGGCTTCAGAGACCACTCCAAGGGCAGATCCAGGGGCACATGGTTTTATTACCCTCAGCACATGCAGGGCCGGAGGGTATTGTAGTCCCCTGCGTTGTCCATCTGTCTGGAGGAACACGTGAATACATGAAAGTTTCCAACACTGATGCAAGATTTGACAAAGGAAAGGATAAAAGAAAGTGTTACACCAACGAAGAATGGTCTGATCTCAGGGTTTCCTGCACAAAAGAAAAATAGGGTATGGAAACGTGCCAAAGGCACTCCCCCAGAAAATCTGATTTAGATGCTCTAGAATGGATTCTAGGGCACTTCTGGAGGCTAATTATAAGGGATCAAGGAGGCTTTGAAAGTCTTCATTTTTAGCCCCAGAATGCTCCAGCTTGCAACATTTGCATGTTGCTTTGAAATATTTGAGGGTATGGCATATCTTACACTCAGAAAATTTTAGGGTACGGAATTTTACC
Source organism: Hermodice carunculata (assembly GCA_964020975.1). Taxonomy (NCBI): domain Eukaryota; kingdom Metazoa; phylum Annelida; class Polychaeta; order Eunicida; family Amphinomidae; genus Hermodice; species Hermodice carunculata. The sequence continues at coordinate 75,491,120 of OZ026614.1, read as the reverse complement.
CATTTTACTCTCTGGTAGAAACCCTGGATCTGATAAAGTATATTATGAACAATGCATACTTTAGCTTTGGTAATTAAATGTTTCGACAAATAGTAGGAATACCCATGGGAACTGATCCAGCTCCTTATATTGCCAATATATATCTACATTATTACAAATCCAAATGGATGGGAGAATTGACAAAAACAAACTACACTGCTGCAAGAAGATTATATTCACATACTAGAAGAATCATCAATGATCTATGTACTCTTAACAACAAGGATGAGATCAAGAAACATTGGAAGGAAATTTATCAAAAAGAACTCATTTTGAATAAAGAAAATGAGAGTGACAAAAAGGCAACTTTCCTTGATCTTGAAATAAGAATTTACAACAAACAGTATGTGACAAAGTTTTTGGACAAACAAGAACAATTCAAATTTGACATAGTTTCATATCCTGATATCACTGGAGTTAACATTCCAAAGAACCTAGCCTATGGTGTGGTCATTGGACAGGTTTTAGACATTAGCAGAAACACATCACAAATAAGTGAAATTGTAAGGAGAATAAGAATATTGATGAAATAGCAATGCCACTAAACCAACGACACCAAAAAGCTATATAAAACTCTGTTGAAGTGTTTCCATAGATATGTAGGGTGATAGTTAGTACACTGGAAAGTTAACTTTAACCCACCTAAAGATTTTCTCAAGTCTGTCTACAGTCAGAAACCATCAGTCATTGTTAGGTCCTCCTATTTCATGACTTGGGTGTAGAGGTGACCATAGTCAATTACCTTAAACACTCACTTCATAATCATTGTTAGTACATCAGTGTAACATACTAGAGATTTCCGTCTGTCCATGCCCTGTTAATGCCATATCACCAAAAATACTCATTTTACAGAGACCAAATTTTTATCACAGGGGGCTATTGAGGTGCTTCAGGTGCCTATCAAAAAGGGGGTCACATATTTAGGTCACAGAACTACATTAAAAAAAGAACTGGCATTGACACAATATCTAACAAAATATTGAATGCAGCATCATCAATTATTTGTGACAGTTGGTCCTAAGGATGCCTCAGAAGCCAATCAAAAACTAGGTCACTGGGTCACATATTTAGGTCACAGTGCTGCACTGAAGAAAAACGGAGGTACCATGATATCTTCAAATCTTAATTTTCTCATTATAGCTGCACCAATTATTTATGACAGTTGGTCCTAAGGATGCCTCAGACACCTGGTGAAAACTAGGCCACATATTTAGGTCACAGTGCTGCTTTCAAGAAAAATGGCCTTGCCATGATATATCTGCTCATTGCATTTGCACCAAAGCTTTGTCATTAGGTCAAACAGAAGTAACCTTGATCTACCCAAGGGTATTGTTGTCACCTATGCATCCGTCCGTCTGTCTGTCCGTCCGTCCTGGCTGAAGGGTTTTCGGTCACTGATCGGCTTCTAGTTCCACCATGTTGAGGAATGTCTAGATGCCTGTTGGAATCGTGGTAGCTAACACAGATGACAGAGAAGTCAGCTGAGGGGATGGTTCATCATCCATCATCTGCCCTCTTATTTTTTTCCACTCATTCAAATTCTCAAGGAGTGTTTGCCAGATCCACATCGAACTTGGTTCAGATGTACCATGAGTGGGTAAAAATTTGGATTAATCGATTGTGGACAATTAAGGCAATGTATTACAACTGGGTAAGGTTGTCCATTTGACAAAGTGAATGACAAAAAAAAATGCATTATTCTTGATATTACAAGATTATGACATTTATCAATTGAGAACAGGGGGCCCTGGAAATAGCCCTTGATCAAAAAATACAAAATCAATTCTAGATTTGTGAGTGAGCTAAAGTGGTTACTTCCTAGTGTGGCCTTTCAAGTCATAATCCATTGCCTTTCAAGCTGTACACAGGAATCTCACTGTCCTCTTGTATTATCACACATTCGATCCCAGTTTGAGACCTCCATTGCAGTTAATTTTTAAAATAATTCTGTTTCAATTAATATTTTGTAGATAGCAGTAATAAAAATTGCTGTGGCGATACAATGTCCTCACTGATCATGTACATACAACATCAAAGCTTGGGTATAATTGGAGTGAGTGTCATGAGTGGCATGGGAATTAATGCATAAAAACTGCCCCTCTGGTTCAAAGAAAACAAAAAACACACTGAGACAGGAAGTCCAAAGATTTTCTTTTTTTTTAAATCAGTGTTAGCGTTGCAGATGTAGACTCTGTCTTGATTGTTGACCTAGACAAATGCATTACATATTGATGGTCTTCTGTCTGCAAGTTGTCATGATCGATAGGCTTACAGGTGAGAATTGACATACAGTACAATCAACTTGTGAAAGGCCTGGCAGAAACAAACAAACACACACACACACACACACACATATATATATAGTGAAACCTGTTTTGAGAGACCACTGCGAGGAAAGACCACCTGCCTTTTCAGACCACATTTATCATGTCCCTTTTGCCATGTTTCCCATGTTGCACCACTATTGAGAGACCACCTGCGTAATGTGACTGCTTTTTAGTCTTCACTATCGTGGCAGTCTCTGCAAACAGATTTTACTACAGATACATTAGAGTCTGACCAAGCATGCATTTTGAAACCAAACCATGTATTCAGTACTTGTAACACATTACCGATCCTGAACCGGGCACCGTTAGGGTTTGGTATATGCAATTCAAACATGAAATAGATAAACTTAGACATTTTAGAATCCTCATTTATTAATATTTTTACCACTATTAGACACAAATATTTGGTCTGGAGAGCCATTCATTTAGTATTATTGTACTACTTGGCAATCCAGGTGAAATAAATATGTTTAAAATTTGAAAAAAATATTTGTCTCAAGAAAAAATAATTATATTAGCAAATTGCGCTGCAACAAAGTACTGCGGGACAGCTGTTAATTTCCTCAGTTTGAATAAAGTTCAACAATGAAAGAATCATTATTTCCAGTTAAATTCTACGTTGTTAATTCTCAAACAAATAAACATATCAGTAATACTTAATACCCATGTGACACACTTAATTAGCAAAGTATCATTTCTTGCATTGTGTAAAGTGTATACAAGTACGAAAAGTAACCTCAGTGACCTTTTTATTTAACTGTATTGCCATCATTGACAGTGATAACCAAACCCGAACGTTTAGTGACTGTAAAAGCCGAACCTGAGCAGGCTTCAATCCTGAAACCCTGTCAGCTTGCGTTCGGGTTCGGTCAGGCTCTAATATACATATATCTCTATATATATTTATGTATATTTCCTGTGTGCCTGTAATGTACAGATCAAAAATAAAAAGCTAGAATTGAAATAACACTATATGACTTTGTCTTACCATGATATGGCTAAAGCTGTCTGGTTTGGTCAATGTTATGTTGTATATCCTGTGGCTTAGCTTGTGTATCTTGAGTCACAGTTGTGTCAATCAGCCTTGCTGTTAACATTACACCCCCTAAAATACAAAATCACGTTCAATCTTGTAACTTTTTCACTTAAGATCAAATTATGGATTTTATGGATTCATGATGCCCACTTTAATGTACTTATTTAGAAAATTGATCTATTTAATACGTCAATTAAATTTAAAATGAACTTTTAATAGTGTATCCTAATCCTGCTGACCCTTAGTATTTTGAGCTGCTCAATGTGTTTATAGAGTGGATATACAGTGAACACTCATTATAATGACATCATCTGTTCCCTGAAACAGTGTCAGATAACTGAATATGTCTGATAAAGGAATCAAATAATGAAGAAAATGAACTTTTCCCATGAAAATTTTTGTCATTATATTGAATATGTCGGATATCTGAGTGCCTTAAGAATGAGGGTTCACTGTATTAGCTCTTAGGGTCCAGACGATTAAGGTAAATGGAATAAAGTTCTTGTGATATAAGCGAGCTGGCAGGAGAAAAAATATGACGATGAGTTCTCGTAACAACAGATTGAGGCTGCCAGTCTCCATTCTGATTCTGCTGTGTCTGCAATAAAAGAGCTTTAACCTGTAAATATATAATAGGGACACTTCATTCCCATCCTGGAAGGGTCAGCATGACCTCAATTATATTTAAAACACCTTCATACAGTAATAAATGTCAGGGGTGAAGCAAGGGGAACCTGGACGACATTTGGTACATGCAGTCAACAAGTACATGAGTGGATGTTAACAAGACGCCTGCTCGTGTTTACCTGTTTTGTCCGAATCTTCCCAGACCAGTTTAAATGCCTGCCCCCAGATTGACACATTAGATTCCATCCTCTTTTACCATGAAAGTAGCAAAATAAATCTGCCCCAAATTATGCAAATTTTCTCCTGAATACCGAAGTATTATCATCTGAAATTTGTGACAAAAAAACATGTCCAGAAAATTTTGGGGTATAAGAAAAAATACCTTGTCAGAAAACAAAACAAGAAAATCAATATATTCACCAGATACTGTGAAATCTTAACTATTTCTTGAAGAAAGTATATTAACCCTTTCCTGCGCGGTCGGAAGAAGACAGCCAGTAGTTTTCCTCCTTGTGGCTTGGCTGCAGTGTGCCCACCCCACACCAAGGAAAACTTTTGACCTTGAGCATGCCTTCATGAAAAACTTATGCTGTTAAACATGAAAATTAAAAGCATTAAAGCAGATGACAATTTATATTCAGTTGCGTTTGGGTGACTTTAGCAAGAGAGGGTTAAGGCCAAAGGTGTGCTTTGTTAGCAGTCAGACATTATATCTTTATTTTGTGTTGCAAAATAGCATGCATATCAAGAATACTAAATTGGAAATTTCAGTGTAAAGAAGGGAAAGTCTTTCAGTAATCTCAAAACCCAATAACTAATACTTTGATGAGAAGTTTAATGGTAAAGTGCACACCAAGTGAGAAATAATGTGTAGTTTTAGTGGTAACATGTCGCTAAAATCACATCATGCAAATTTTCTTTATCATTATTTGGTTTGTAGTTTGGAATACATGTACATATATATGAAGTATACAGTCACTTTGTGCCAAGGTTTCAACATTGAAAGTGCGTGAAAACTGAAAGTTGAAAAGTCTGTAAGATGCAATTTTATCCAGACTTGCCATCAACGGCTGTGCACAAACGTAGGTTTTGGATTACAAGGTAAGGAACTCTACTTGACATTTGTGTGCATATTGTATCACAATTAAAATTACTGAGGCCGATCAAAAACTGGTCATTCAAACAGCAATTGCAATCTTAGTTAAATTGTTTTTAGTACTTGCTGATTTGAATATACATGTAGAGCTATCATTTCTGAAAACGTGTACTTTTGGTTTTTAAATGTGTTTCAATACTGTCATTTTATGAGGCAAAATTTGTGATGGCTGTCTGATTCTCCAATGCCAGAGCAGCCAATTTTAGTTGCATGATAATTATACAGTGGAAAAAAGTATTCTCCAGTTCACAATCAAGGCAGCTGATTTTTCCTGTTATTGAGCATAAGGTTATCAAATACAGGTAATTTTCCAGTGACAGCCATTTTTTTCCTGGGTGACAAGTATATCAGTTACAAGATTATTAAATATGGGTGTCAAAGGACTGAACCTTAGACTTGTATTATCATTACATCAGTTTTAGTCAACAAATGTGATCCATGTTGTCCTTAGACACACAGCCACTTCAGGTACTCACTCCTTGGTAACTGAGTGCCCAGAGTCATTAATTTTGACTTGAGAGAAAATGAGTACTGCTTCAGTAGGGTTTTTTTGCTCTGGGGCAATGTGCAGGGAACTTCAGGCTTTGCTGGGGTATTATATATATACACACACACACATGTGTGAAAAGAAACATTAATAACAGTTTAATTTCATGTTTTGCTTCCAGAGCCTTTGCCACTGTTCATAAATCGGCACATTTACATAATCAAAGACGCCACAAAACTAGTTGCCACAAATTACAGTGAAACCTGGCTGCCTTGACACCATCTCTTCCCTGGAAATTTGTCACATATCTGAACATGTCAGACAAATAAGTCAAACAGCACAGGAATTTTTTAAGTCTCTCGAAACTGGTGCCAGATATCTGAGTGTCGTTATGATGTGATTATACAATGTGCCAAGGGCTCATGTACATGTATGAAACAATACCATTGAACTATGAGGGATGTCACCACTGGTGGAGTTGCTCAGCTCAAGGTCCCTTTCCCCCTTGGCACCCTCCTAGAAAGGTGTGGCTGTTTGAGGTTAAGTAACAGTGTGCCATAATGCAGGTAGAGTCAAGTTGCCGCTTGATCTGACTTTTGGTTGAGTAATCCTCATGGCAGTGTGGACAAACTAATGTAGGTCTGTGTGAGGGCAGTGGTCCGTAACATGAGGGCCATATGCACAAAGCCAAAAATCATACAGTTGGGTCAAATAGTTGTCTGTGCCTAGGATACTGAAACACATGGCAATGATATAGGACTGCTGTGACATCCAGTGAGAATTGGGAGACATGGGAATTTGGAGAACTAGGCAGTATTTGACAATGATTACAGACGCGTGTGTATGACAACTGGGAATATAAAGGGCAAGCAAGATGGGCATTTTGTCCCTGATCCCGGGCCGTAAGTATATGGCTTTGTACAAGACTCTACATGCTGGTTGTCTTTCTTTGCTTATACTCAAAATATCATGAGCTTGTTTGGACATAGAGGTGTCAAGTGGCAGCCAAGTGATGTACACGTATGTGTCTACATACAATTGCAGGAGTTCAGCACTTTTATGTGCTTCATGAGAAGAAACCCTTGCATACCCTTGATGTGATTGCAATTTTCTGTCAACGGAAATGCACTCATATTCTGAATCTATCAGACCATGAAACTGTTGCCACTCGTTCAGCCTGAAATCATGAATACATTCACCTCATAAGTTGATTATCAGAACTGAGATATTTAAGATCAGCATTTAATCAGCATTGCTGTGTGTCACTTTAAGTCTTAATTTGACTGCCGTGGCCAGGGGTTTCCGTCTGCCTTATGTGAGCAGGGTGGTAAATTATACATACATGTACATGCGTATCAGGTATGTATTCGAAGGTGCTATAATATACAGTATGTCCATTGTAAACACCCATCCAGTACCCGATAATGCTGCAAATGTAGGACACTCAACTTGTAGAGCAGAAGGTTTATGATCAATTAGTATTGAATTTGTCAGGGTTATACTATTCCTGATGAAGTAGCTTGATAACACACGGGTGAACATACATAGTGGAGAAATCCCCTTTATTCATAAAGAAACCTGAATATAGCCTGGAGATGAGGTGAATGTTGACCTTAAATACACTTGAATGATTGCACACTTGGTCCATCCCATAACTGAACTAAAATGTCCAACCAAAATGTACAGAATTATTTTGCTGGGGGTGGGGGGAGGTTTTTTTTTTTTTTTTTTTTTTGTTCTTTCTCTATCTTTTTCCTTTTTTTTTTTTTTTGCTTTTTTGGGGGGGGTTCTTTTTGTTTTTGTTTCTCTTAACTTGAAATAATAGATTTGTAGGCCTATTCTTGGAAGCTAACTGTGCCTTTCTAAATATGTAAAATGCAGTCACAGTTTTTCAGTGCTACCATACAAATAAAAATTGTGTGCTTTTGTCACCATTTGTATATTCAGATGTGAACGTGTTGTGTTGCTTCTTTGTAGTATCTCATTGAAGTCTGGGTTCCTTTGATTTTAATTAATACTAGGATATGACATGGGATGGTGCCACAGGTCAAGCCATGTTTAATTTTAATTTAATTTAATTTATAACATTAGAAGTAAGTAGTAATATTGTCTTTGATCAGTGGATTACATTAAGTTAGAACTTCATAAGCTTAAATTCTGTTCTGTACAAATCTAAAATAATCTTAATTCCTTTCAGTTGACATTTTACTTTTTGCTTCCCCTTACTAATGGTAATGATTAGACTAGCAAAATGCTAGCTGAAAGTTCAAAGGATATAGTGCTGGCATCAAGTGTTATATATGTGCCTCACAATGTTCTGAAGATTGAGACACTGAATAGTCCAGCCTTCACCAAGTGTAGAGACTCTTGCTCATGTTAATGAAGCCACTTAAATCAGTTCAAGTATTTTTTTTAGGTTTTTCCAAATACTGATGGGTGTCCATAAAGATGAGGTCTGAATTATAGGATGTGTTTGTGCAGGCAATTAATGCTGGGAACAGATCAATTACCTACATATAATTAGTAGTACTATATTAATAGTGACACATGAAGGCATTGAGTGCCTTCTGGGAATAAACCTACGAGTCTCCCGGGCAGGATCAAGTCACATGTTGTCACAGTGGATGATACTTAAATTGACATTGATGACAGTGCTTAGGTGACCAAAGTATGTCTCTACAATAACTCAAAAAGTTTTTACCCAATTAGAACAAACAGACCATGTGTGAATGGCTGGATGCAGGGGACACATTTTGAATTGCACAATTCTTCAATCTGATTTGAAGGTTAAGGTCATATTATGGGCAATCAGAATTTATGGGTCAAAATGTGAAGTGCGCTTCCATCTGAAGCTAGACATTCCAAATTAATAGGCTGTATAGATTATGTCCAACACTATTATGTTGTTGAATATGGATGACTGTGACCCAGTATTTATAGGTCACCAGGCTAGTAAAGTTGAGAGAAATGATGTGGGGATGGTAGGGCATAACTTGGACAGGTGTCTGACAAAGTGCTGATGCTACATCTCCTCAAAGTATCTAAACAATGAAGTGACAAATGTACGACATACATGTACATGGACTTTTTCTCAAATGGACAAAACACCAAATGAAAACCCCCCAAAAATCATTATCAAACAAATTGTCAATATACTTTTTCCCTGAAAGGTCAAAACATCAAATGCCACCAACCCTAAAATCAAGTGATATAGCAAATCATGATCTACCTGACTTGTCAATTGATTCTTAAATTATTACAGAGAATTGATTTATATTCACCATTTATGGGCATATGAAGCTGACCAGTTATGTTTCTATGTACATGTATTGTGAAGTATATGTTGAACACATTTTTTTTTTTAATTTATGAAATGTGACAATATATTATGTATACATGAAATATATCAGCATGTATGTGACACCAATTTAGGTTTGGTGTGTACATGTTATTGTAAATATTACAGAAATACATGTACTGTTATATGAATATGTGTGAAAGTATATACATGTACATGTATGGTAGGCAATACATAAGCTGAAGTGAATGAACATTAGCCAGTATGAAGCTAAGTTTCATGATTTTTCGGGGTTTTGCTCGGAATACATGCATAATTCAGTATAATTGTTTTTGAGATTTCAACATTCGGTATTAAACCTTGTGATTTTTGGCAGGTCCACACAAAATTTGAGATTGTAACTTTCCCTGATTCTGCTGTTTGGCATTACATGTGTGTGCTTTGATGTTTTATCACTTTGACATTAAGGTCAATTTGTTTACATGTAATTGGCTTTTGGGATTTTGTCATTTGGCCTTATGTCTTACACCCACATGGATATCAATGGAGTAGAGAATCTATCCTCCACATCAATATTTCACTTGAACTTGGCACTAATTCCCAACCAAACAGTCAACACATCAGTTTGCCCAACCTGCTCTTGTTTTGTTTGCAGTCTTTGTATTTTTGTAATTGATTACAAGTCATTAGTAACACTAAGTCCTTGGGCATCATGTTTTTTTAGCTGTGCGTACATGTACCATTGGTCACAAAGCTTATGCCATCATTAGTGTTGTGTGTCCATCCATCCATAAACTTTTGCCTGACAACATGATATAGTCAACAGTTTTCATGTTAGCCCCATGTAAAGGAACCGTCAAAAGTTCAATGTTTGCCAAAAAAACTTGAGTAATTTAGTTTTGGCTCAGACCCCCCCCCCCCCCCCAAAAAAAAAAAAAGTGAAGTTGGCTTTACATTTGTCTTCCCAAATATGCTATATCCCCAGTCAGTCTTTAACACTGTTGTGGTCCTTAACTTTCTTGTCACATCCATGTATGAATGATTGATACTGAACACTGTCAAACAAAGATACTTCACCATTAAAAGTGATGCCTTGTTTCTTCTTTTGTATTCAGTATTTATATACAGGTTTCACAGTATGCATTTATGTTTCCATGTCTGACATTTTAAAGTCTTTTGAACTGTGAAACCTGCACAAATACTATATACATGTACTAAAACTTGTCAGCTGTTGAGGCTCAGAGTTGTGAGTTTATTGAAAGGTGTATTTTAATACCTGTGTTTAATATATACTCACAACTCTTGAGCCAATCAGGTGCAGATTACCTTCCCTGAACTTTAGGACTTATCAAGTCTATGAAAACCTAGGTTGAGTTTGATATTGGTGGCACCACATGTAGTATTATGTAACATTTTGGCCAAAATAGGAAAATTCTGAGAATGCTGTTTTTTGAAAAGTTTTTAAAAATTAAAATAAAGGACATTTAATTCAACATTTTGAGAGACCATAAGAATGCCAACAATACTATATGTGCCACAAATGTGTGTCATACATGGAATTTCAATATTGAATAATATAGGTCATGTTGACCTACTTTCTGAAGGTCACAGAGGGAATATGTATCAGGAAATTATTTATTTATTTATTAATTTGTTATCATCATTATGTCTGAACTTGTGCACATGTATCAATGTACCATTACAGGAATATTATACAGAGAAAAGTCTATGAAAAGTACATGAAATTTATTAATTTGATTATAAATTAAGATGAAACTTGCAAATTTACAGCAAATATGCATAAGGCTGATGATAAAATTCAAGGTAGTGAAGGATGTAGTAAATTGGACACTTAAATTTTTCATGTTGAGAAATAAGGCTAGCAATACCAAATCTATTACAAATCATATATAGAAGTTTGATGTTGTGTAATATGAGTGACCTTGACCTACTTTCTCAAGGTCATGGAGGGAATGCATATCAGGATATGATTTAATTGCAAAGCCCATGACATAATAAATTGTAATAGAACCGCAAAACTGACACCAAATATGCATTCTATAGTTGCCCAGTGGTCAAATTTTGTAATGTATTGTGTGATTATGACCTATTGTTCAAGGTCATTAAGCACTTTTGAAAAGGTCTCTAAATTCAATATGTTGATAAAGAATAAGGGGAAGGATACCAAATGTACCACAAATGTGTGATCATGTGAGAGTTTGATGTTAATTGTGTCATATGGACGACCTTGACAAATTCTTCAGGGTCATGCAGGGAATGCATTTCAGGATCTTAATTTGTGGTGGTGGTCATCAGATTACATGTCAGTAGTGGGTTTCTTTTTTCTTTTTTTTTTTGTTTTTTTTTTTTTTTTGTTTTGTTTTTTTTTTTTTTTTTTTTGTTTCTTTTTTTTTTGTGTACATGTATGTTATTGCTGCTTTGAGATAATGATCATCATAGAACTGATGGCACGACCAAGCAGCCTTAAGAAGAGAAGGAGAGGGAACTCGTGGCTTTCGATTGGTCCAATGTATCTTGCGTCATTCAACGTTTGCAAACATCAGGCAATATTAGTGCTTTGTGGCTTTAATGCCTGAAATGGTAATGGACACCAAGCAGGTTCTTGTGCACACTTAGTAGATAATGCCATTTAATGAATGTATATAAACACTTAGTCCACATCATTTTTAGTTGTTGCACAGGAATGACGTCAACAGGAAAAAACTTCTCTGCTCTATCATATGGTGACTGAGGAAAAAGACCAAAATTTACTGTCCACTCTGTGCACATACAAATGGTTATATGATATGTTGCCTTGTGAATAATCTTTTTCACTGTAAAATAACATAGATAAACACCAGGCGGGAAAGCTGTAATTATGAATTACACCCAGTGAGATGAAAACGGGTACTCATATATATATATATATATATATATATATATATATATATATATATATATATATACATACATGGGGCAAATTTGTGCGAATCATTTTATGTCTGTGAAAAACAAATATCATATAAAGGTCCTGCAAGGAACATTGGGCACCACTGTCTGGATTTAAGATTGTTTACATATTTATTTGAAAGAAAAAGCACAAAGGCTAAGAATGGGGCCCCACATATTATGTATACATGCATGAAGCATAATGATATCGAGTTCTTTCAAGTTGACCAAGGGCATGATGTCTGATGTCGCTGAAGAGTATGAAGACTCTATAGGCGATAAAGATATTGAAATGCAAAAAGAATCATTGGTAGAACATATCAAAGGGGAAACAGATGAAGTTAAAACATTTTATCAGAACACAAATCCATACAAGTGTGAGCTTGTGGGTGAACTTGAGGGTGTGATGATGGCCAAATCAATGGATTGGGTTGCCAGTGCTGGTGATGCTAATGATAATGCCAAGGTTAAAGAGGGAGGCAAAGAATCTTGTGATTTACAGAATCTGGATCCCTCTTTATATGCGGTAAATTGTCAGATACAACTAAAACAGGCACTGTTGAAACAAAAGCAACATCGTTTGAAGCAGCTGGAGGTGGAATTAGAAAGATCTGATCAAGATTTTACTGTTAGTTTCGTGAGGGGTTTGTAACTGTGTACAGGTTACCAGGCAACAAGGTGATAAAGTCGAAGCGGTTAAAGTTGACATAGAGTGGAGTGACCATGAAATCAATGCCACAGATTTGAGGCATCATTAATCCTTACCAGTACAGGTGGACAAGGCGCTTCATTATTTAACCTGGTGCAGCGATGATTGGCATGCACAATGAGAAACAAGTCAGTTGTGTCAAGAAACAATCTCATGGGTCTGTTGTAAAATCTACAACTCAAGCACGTGGTAATACAAAGTCGTTGTTTTGGAGGAAATCACGTTTTTGTGAAGGAGATGACAGCCAGCACAGACAGTGCGAGTGCACCTCTTCAAGTAGGGATGGCAGGGAATCAGATTCACACTTTGGTACACATTGTTTTACCTGCAGTAACATGGAAGGTGAGAGTAATTAACATTAACCCTTAAAGCGCTGATTTAAGATTGAGTCAACAGCTTTCCTCGGGACGCTTTGTGTGCAATGCGCACAAAGTGTCCCAAGAAAAGCTGTTCACTAAGACTAGTTTTTGCTTTAGACTAGGGTTGCTGGTATTTGGATGGAAGGTATCTTCATGAGGAATTTTAATCTTTTAACCATTATATGTTTAACAGTAATGAGAAAACATCTACAACAGTGATTAGCTCTTTAAGGGTTAATTAAACTCAAACCTGGCAGAAAGCAGGAAGTTTCGGATCCTGTTTGTAGAATTGAGAAGTGGCCATGGGTTATCTTAGTATTAGAACATGCTTATGAAAATTTACTTTCTAAAGATCTGAATGTGCCTGTTTTTGTGGCTGGGTTTTTAGAGTCGGTGTTGCTCCATAGAAAGCAAAAGGATATGAAAATGGCTAAAAGCTAGATGAAACATTTATGAAGGCTGATGTATCATGCATTACTATAGATTGGGAAGCTATTCTTAACGCATGTGGCAGTTGTATAGGAAATTGAAAGCAGGAACAAAGAGTAGGACAATTCATTTTTTTATTTTTAATCCCATGTTTGTAATACACGGTTGAATGATACTAAATCAGCAGTGAAAGGAAGGGTGCAACATGCCAAAACAAATAGTGGAATCATGTTTTCTAAAGCATTTCAAACTGATAAGTGCTGTCTAATGTCACTGCATAATGTTTGCATGCATGTCTAATGCTGTTTTTTTTGTTGTTTTTTTTCACAAAGGAATCAGAATCTGCTGATGCCAGTATATTCAACTCAGATAGCAGTTTAGTTAACAATGCATTGTACTGAGCAAAGTTGAATATGAGTTGTTGTGTGAGTTAGGATGATCAAACATGTAGCATAGCTACTTGGTGTACCATATTCATCTTAATAAGTGCACAGTGCGTTATAAAAAAAATCCTCAACAAAAGCTGGAAAAAAATGTAGATTCAAAGTGTAAAAATAAATTCTACTACTTATTTGAAAACAATAATGGGTTATTCTGGGCGTCCTTTCTTTAAAAAAAGTGGGGTTGTGCGCTTTAATATTAGGGAGTGTGTGCTTATTACGATGCATGTGGTATTGCAGATTGCAGAGTTACAGAACCAGATTATTATGCTTGTGAGGGTGGTGATGATGTTAACACAAATAGTACTGTTGATATTGTGGAATTAGTTGATAATTATGATAGTTGTACTACAAGCGAGAATGATCTAGTTTCTGTGCAGTGTCAGTGTAGTTACAGTATGGACAATTCAGCATTGTCCGATGCTTTTTCTTGCAACAGACATGTAGACAGGGTTTCAAATGTGAAGCAAAATATTGACCTAATTAGGAAATGTACCAATCAAACTGTTAGGCTGCCATTAGCTCCTATATGCATGTACATGTATAGCAACAATGCCAGAGTGGCGTTTTCTGAATGGCGTAACACTCATGCTTTTGTCCCAAACTGTAAGGGTCATCAGTTGATAGCACTAAGAGAGCCAAAACGCTGAGAATTTTTGCCGCAAAATGCAGTGGAAATTTGTACAGAAATCTTTTTTTTTTTTCTGCACCTCTTGGCAATTTTGCCAGGAATGCTGAGGTTTGCTGCAATGATACTCTCCCCCTCAGCGTTTCCAGCAAAAATGCCCAGAAATGCCAAGGTGCCTTTCACCTGACTCCTTAGCTCAGTGTTTCACAGTCTTTTCACTGAGAAATGCCAAGGTGATGTCCAGAGTGAAAAGCGTGCATTGTAGAACATAAATGATTGTACTTTACTATTTATGAGAATTCCTGATACCTGCTGGTAAGTGACAATTTAACCAAGTCAAGGAATATGAGAGATGCTAACCCTTCATTCAGATTCATTCAGGAACATTTCATAAATAGTAAAGTGCAGTCATTTATGTTGTACAATGAATAAATGGTGTCTGTCATGTTTTGCATTGCCCTAAAAATGCCTACCAATACTTCTCATGTATATCTTTTTCCTGGAATGTTGGATAATGCCCAGGAATTCAAGTCTCCAATCCATATACCTGGGCATTGGTCAGTAAAAATGCCGAGGAACGAGGAACGAGGAACGCTGAGATGCCTTTTACTCTAACCATTACCTTGGCATTTCTGGGCGAAAATGCCAAGAAACACCGAGCTAAGGAGTACGGTGAAAGGTACCTCGGCGTTTCTCACCATTTTCGCCAAGAAACGCCGAGGTAAGCATGAGAGAGAAAGGTACCTCGGTGTTTCTCGGTATTTTTGCCGAGAAATGCCGAGGGGAGAGTATCATTGTAGTAGACCTCGGCGTTTCTTGGCAAAATTGCTGAGAGATGCAGAGAAAAGGATTTTTGTACAAAATTTGGCATTTCGCAGCAAAATCGCTGAGAGTGGCCCTTTCTCGGCATTAAGGCTCTTCTAGTGTAGGTCAGCTGTGGGTAATGAATCTTATCAAAAGAATTATTTAGATAACACAAGCAAGTTGTTAAGTCAGATATGCACAAATTTTGTGGTTGTAAGCTACCAGTTCCATCACATCTCAATAATTCTGCATGGAGAAGACTTTAACAAGCACATCAATATGATGATTTTCAAACGTATAATTATACATTCCCCATGGGAGTGGGCTCGTAAGAGTAGGACAACTATATTGGACAAATGAAAATTACCAGGTTTCTGTGGAAGCTAGTTCACCTGTCAACATGAAACTCAATCAGGTATTATCTGGGTATGGAAAAATGTGAATGTGAAGCCCAGTAGTATGGGATATTGCCTTACAACATGCTGCCACTGCCATTAGCAGCTGGAGTATCACTTACCATACAGGCAATACAAAGGCTGTTGCTGGCAGTAGGCTGGTTGGTTCTTTAATAAAAGACACTTTTATTATAGGGATTTGAACATTGTTAATTTTTTTCACATTTGTATTTTGTCAAAATGCATGTACACACAAATCTGTTGCTGGTAATAAATATTTAATAACATACAGGTAGTTTTTCCCCAGGTTGTGATGAGCAAAAACAATTTTTTAGAATATAATGATTGCAGCCGGTTGTGGAATGAAAGCCATTTATCATGAGGAGAACTGTATCAGCATAAATCTAAGTAACATACAGCAATACATGTATACCTTAAGTTCAGTGGACAAACATGAACAAAATTCTGTTGATGTAATATGAGAAGTTAATTACAGGTGTGCCTAGACTTAAGCATCTCGGCATACTGTACCCTGTCATGTGCATGCATTTTGTTATTGCACAATATGGGACATTCAAATAAACTGTGGTGCTGCTTTGGCCCGGTTCATTCTACAAGGAAGTACAGTAGAACCTGTTTTGAGAGACTGCCCCTAGGGCAGGCCGAAAAGTGGTTACATAAGGCAGGTGGTCTCTCAATAGAGGTATACTGACATGGGAAAGATGGTAAAAGGGACATAATAAACATGAGCAAATTAGACGAGGGCAAGGCCATAATAAACATGGTCTCAAAAGGCAGGTGGTCTTTCATCACTGATCTCTCAAAACAGGTTTTACTGTACATGTGCCCATACATGTATGTATAGGTAGATCCTTCATCAAAGATGGCATAATATGTTGTTCTAAATTAATTGCTTAAAAAATTAACGGACTCATGGTCTCCAAACTAAGTTTGATGTGAAAAGAAGTCTATATGTCTGGATTAAGTAATCTTTAATTCGATCCTCAAATGAAAGTTACACCCATGGTTTTCTTTCAGTATGCCCGTATCATGGAGACCAATTGGCACTGTTGCCTGGCAACAGGGTCAGCAATTTTGGCTGGGAATTAATATGCATGTCCTGTATTTGCACCTATAAGCTTTTGTCTCAAAAGACAGGAGCCACCACAAGAAGGCGGATGAATTATCACACACATTCCCAAAATACATGGATCAAGTTAGATTATAATTTTGTTAGTCCAGCCAATTCTTGTGGAGTCTTGCTCTTTATATATTTTTACGTATAATTTTTGAGAAATGATGAACTCATAGCATAGGCCTGTCAGCTGACTTGGTACAATCCCTTCATTTGGTTGTTACCATGGTTACAGTGCACAGTTCCACTTTATTACCATACAATTACTGGTACAATATTTAATATTAAATCAGGAGATTCCATGCTGATTGAGCATTTGACACCAGACATGGAAGTGGATCACTGTAGTAGAGCTGAGTGCTCAGGGATCGAGGGGGCAATGACCAATCAGTAAAGTGGTTACAATTAACATGTTCCATATTGTAACTGTACACTGATAAAGTACAGTCCATCAATTTTTTGGCAAACAAGTTTGAATTAATACTCAGATCCCAGAATTGGTTTAATATCCACAATGACATGTGTTACCAAGTTTCATGTTATGCATGTACAGACATGCACCCGTCTGCATCTGCTGACAAGAAAAAGCTTTTTGGGTGTGTGTGTGTGTGTTTTTTTTAATCTCTCTCTCTTGCTCTCATGAGAGATTTTATATTGATCATAGCATGAAGAAGCCAATGGATTTTCATGGGGAAATTGCCCAGAATCAGCAAAATTTTTATTGAAAAGGCTACAAATTAAGACCAATAAGTGTGAAACTCTCACGAAATGGGGCAGACTTCAGGTAAGCAAGCGGTTTCAGATATTTCTTCCCCATGCCTTGCCAGATGTAACCTTCACAAACAAGCATTGATGTAATGTTTACAAGCGTCCATGATTCATGGTACAATGAGGTTTCTTTAACCTATCCATCCATCCAGACAGTCAGACCACATCTTTTGTGATTCACATTCAACTCATGGATGTAATGTTTACAAACATCATATCCTTCAGCTTTCAGGTCTACATGTATATTGGTTTGGACAGGCCCATAGACCCATGCAGAGACCTCACCCAAAGAGCATAATTGTGCATTGCACAATGACATTTCATTAGCCTGTCAAGTCAGACAATTAGGGGTGGCCCTGTTAGGGAAGTCCTGGAAATCCAATAATCAAAAAGTTTTGACTCAAAAAATCCAAAAATCCTGAATAAAATTGCAAGAAATCCTACAATATTTTAAAAATTTCCAGTAATCTTTCAATCTTAAAATGGAAGAAAAATCCAATAATCTACACTTTGAAGTACAAATAATCCAATCATCTCTTTCAAAAGGACCAAAAATCCAATAATCCTAAAACCCTAACAGGACCACATTACGCAACATGATCATGGAGGACATTTAACGTACATAACTCAACAAGTAGTTTGTTACCTTGTCAACCAAGTGTCTCCTTCCTTGTTCCATGGTAACCTTAGTACAGCTGATGAGCCCTATCTTAGAGTGACAATTGTCCCAGTGTTTTCATATTTTACCCGTGATAACACTCGAACCTTTGCTGAGCTTCAACGTAGTTAAATAGTAATTAATGTCTCAGTAGCATTATAATGAGAATCAGACGGAAGTAGATTATTTTTTCAAGATCCTCTTGACCTCATGTTTGTATGTTTTGGTGTGGGTCGTGTAGACTGCCAGATTGTTCATGTAGAGACGATTCAGCCAGTATTTTATGCATGCCCCGGAAAACGGGCTGTGATGACTTGTGGATTTGGATGTCTTACCGGCAAATGTAAGTGGATTGGCTATATGTAATTTCTTATTCAGGCACAGATTACATATTTGTCATGGATGTAACGATACGCAGATCTGATTAAGCCATCTAATATATACAATTTATACTTGGGAATGTGGACAGGATGAATATATTGCTGATGTTCAGTTTTAACAAATACATACTTGTATACCTCATTCACCCATACATATATATGTATAATTCATGTAATTATATATATTCTTCTTTATAAGAAAAAGGAATTGGTTCTGTCTAGAAAGTCACATTACTGGCTTGACCCCTTGAATTAAAACTGAGTCAACAGCTTTCCTTTGACCCACAAAAAGGAGCACTGTTGACCTGGGACACATTATATTGATCTTTTCTTATTTAAGTTTTTGATTAATGCTGACATTAGTCAAAAGCATTAAAGCAGACATTTGACCATGCAGCAGCCAGTTTTGGCAGGTTTGAGGAGGCCAGGGTTAATTTTTTGGTAGTGTATCTTAATTATCTGGAAAAGAGCAGAAATGTGTGCACACATATGGCATAGAAAAATTGAGGGCCTCAACCCAATTAGGCATTCTGTGTGTTTGTTGAGAAAGATGTTGTTTCCTCCTTATCATCAATACATGATATTTCATTGTAACATAATTTATACCAATAATATGGCCATAGCGAGAGAATGAAACCCTGATAATTGGAAAGCCCTTTTTCATTAAAGTATGTTAAGTACATATTGATAGCACTGTTTCCTTCATGTGGTATACACAGTCAATATACTATTGTCCAATGTGAAAACAGAATGTGTCGGAATGTCAATGCTCAGTGAATAAATGCTGTGACCTTGCTTAGTCACTGGTTACTCACTGAAACCAGCTTGGCCAGTGTTATTGATTCACCCACGTTGCTATCCCCAATTAATCAGGAAATTGACATGAAATGAAGTTTTCTGTGCTGGCTAGCTGTGCAACTGCTCAGTCCTACTCATACTGTTACATTGCCCCCATCTAATTACAATGTTTATCAGACAAGGCAATTTACAGTTTCGTAACAAATTGACCTGTATATTTATTTACCAGCATGCAAAATTATTTGTTGATGAATTTGAAAAAGAGGGCACCCAGGAAAGCTACATGTATTGCAATTGCCCGTATTATTTTAGATGGATGAATAAGCAGATGACATCATGGACAATTGCTGGTGATTTTTTAATTGGGAATTTGTTGCGTGAGGATATACCAGCATTGGGGTTATGAGGGTTAAAATGTGAAATCAGTCTAACATTGTGGATGATAAATGTGGCATATTAGTTGATTGCCCTACAATATACATGTACCTTGCTCATGGATCAGGGGACTTTAGATACACACAACTGAGTAGGAGTATAGTAAGATCAAGTTATTGATTTTGTGTGTAACATATATGGACCCTTTCTAACATAGCCAACATATTTAAGTACATTCACTGACTTCCAAGTAAAATTCATGAAAAAAAAGAGGATACATCGACTTGTTGTCATAGCAACAATTTCAAATTTGCATAGATGTACCACATGTGCAAAATGAAACAGCAAACAGTACATCAGTGTGTTTGATTATAAGTTGGTATGTGCAATACATAGCTGTAGTACAAATAATTAACCCCCTCCTCCAAGATGGGATATGTGAGTGACACTTGCCCCATGTATTGACACATTGTGTCCATCTGTCACACATTCACATTCATCTCTGGGCTGTAATTTTTTTGTCCTTTACTCAGTGTAAAGTAGACCTGGCTCATGGTCATAGAATTAACTAACATGTGGGCTACATAATACAGCTCTGATGACTGTTATATTACTATTTTGCTTCCAAGGTTGGTTCCTCCTGTAGGCAGCAGATGGCATTTTATCCAGCTGAGACCTTTTTTTTTTTTTTTTTTTTTTGTTCCCACTGGGCCAGTTATCACTCACAGTGGTAGATCTGAAACGGGAGCCATCTGTATTTGGGGATTGCTCAACCAGACAGCCGAGCAGACTGAAAACAGCTTTTCCCAGTGGAGTAATAAGATCATCAAATGAATAAACACATTTTATTGAAATTTTGTTGAAATTAAAGCGAAAGAATAGAAGAATAGAAACGTGAACTGAGAAAATAAAAATAAAAAGTGCTTTTTTAAAAAAAAAAAGAGAAAGTCATTAAAAAAAACAACCTAGCCTGCTCAGGTCCAAGTGTGTGCATGAAATTTAAAACATAACACATCTCTCAGGACCCAAGGATGTGTTATGTAAACAAAATTAAGTCACCAGGTCAACTGTAAAGGTGAAATGAACAACTGTATTTCCACCAATCTGTAACTGCATTTTGATGACACTTTGCCAGCAATATCACTGATACAAGGTGAAATCTGAGTTGCTTTCCCTTTAGCTCCATCTCTGTAGAAAACATTTTTTATTGCTGATAATTGTATATAATACCTATTATGATGACACATACCTCCTTTGCCTCCAGGTCAATAGCTTTCCTGGGTACAGGTTGTACTGTTGACTCAGCTGTATTCAGACCAGGGTAAAAGTCTGAATATATTTTGTGCCATGTAGCAGTTTTCATGCATAAAGCAAATGGGGTTATAAGTGGTAGCTAGAGGCACATAATTAACCCTTTTTCCCTTGAATTAAGACAGAGTTTACATGCTGGAGATACACACAAAAACAAGAACAAGAATAGTGACTTCAATTGTCTGTAACTCAGAATACATTGCTTGTAGCATGTCAAAACTGTTTGTGTGTGTATTTGTTACATCCCACAGAACACCCACATACTGTAACGGAGTGTCTGACTTGATAACTGTGTTGAATATATGCAGTCCAAGCAAGCAGTCCAAAACATGGACCTCGTAAAATATGAAATGAGCCACAAACCAAATGATGAGCATGAGGGATGGTGGTCTGACACCTACATAGAAGTCTAAAAATGGGGTCCTGTGGTTGGGGATTGCTGTTGTACACAGTGGTCAGGCTGCACTTAGCTCTTCCAGGAGTGAAATAAGACCCTCAAGGAAATACACATCTTGTTAAAATTAGACTAAAAAATTAAAACAACCTGAGTTGAAATAGAACAAAAATGAAAAAAAAAAGAAGAAAAAAAAAAAAACCCTCTGACCTGTAGCAGGTCTATTTTTCAGTTAAGATAATACAAAAAACAAAGACCCATTGTTCTGCATGATTTTCATCCAGCCATTATCCTGAAAAAAAAAATCCAAGCTAAGACTTTCTTTAAACCCATTCTTATGCAGAAAAGGCACTTCAAAGCCTCAGCATAGATCGCCGAACACTTGCTAGTCTGTGTTATGTTTTTATTCAAATTTTATTGACACTTCTGTTTTTTGACAGAATTAAGTTTTTGAAAACAGTTAGATGCATCGTTCAACTTGCATTAAAAGCAAAAACAGTGAAATGCCAGGTGAAAGTCTTTCTGTTGTATCTTGTGTCCTTAAGACTGAGACGACAGCCTTGTTTGGCATGGCTTATGTGCTCGATCAGCCTATGGAAAGCAAGGCTCGTGACATGGGGGATTTGGTTGTGATAGGTCTCATCCATGTCATCTTCAATAGATAGGTCTCATCCATGTCATCTACAATTCTCAAATTGTGTTTGTCGTTGTTATTGAAATTAATCAAAAGCACTGCAACAGATGACACAAAATCCCTAACTGCCATTTTTGGGAAAGGGTGAAAAGGGGCAGCCTGGTAACAGTGTCTACTGATCACTGTATACGTAAAATTAGGGTTAGAAATACTAAGCATTTTAGAGAGGGGGATAAATCTGTTAGAATTATCTGGTACAGTCAAACCTCATTAATATGACACATATATCTGACATGTTCACTTGCCATAACTTTTAAGGGATTAAAAGTACACTTTCTTTGTCATCAGACTCTGTTATGTGGCACTGCTATCTCACACATTTTACAGGGAGCCAATGGTCTCATTATAGTGAGTTTTCAAGGTATGTTACCTTGAGACATTACCATTGTGACTGACACCAATGTCTGTATTGAAAACAAATACGTGCTTCCCCGCCTCCCCCCAAAAATCCTTGAGTGCAAAATTCAAATTGATTTCAAAATTAGACTTAAACTAGATAATACCATAGTTTTCTCCTCTCAAGACTTTGACTTACAGATGCATCTCGAGGGAAAACAGAAGAACATCAAGAAAATTTGATCTCAAACAGGTCAGCATATTTTATAGCAGAATGCGTATAAATGACAGTATTTCTATGCACATAAAATTTTACCTTGCATGTAGTTGCAGTTCAGTTTCAAACTTGGTTTGTTTTCATCAATACTGCCACAGATTCAAAACTTATATAATTGTATTTCAGACAAACATCATTTACACTAGCTGCATATCATTGATTGTATGAAGTTTGTAATTGTATTTTATACACACATCATAAATACTTCATGTCAATAATCAGGTGACGTTTTTTGTGTGACATGTTGATTTGCCTAGTTTCCCATGGCAGGCAATTCAACCTCACACAATACCTCCATCATGTTTTTAAGTGGAGTGGGCATGTTTCCTTAGCTCACTTTGGCTGTGGATGTATACCCAAAGGTAGACAGCTTTCCTTAGCTCACTTTGGCTGTGGATGTATACCCAGAAGAAAACTTAACAAGGGGCACCTTTTTGTCATGGTGTTCACTACTAGAAATATTAAGGCTTTTCTGTTAGTCAAAGACAAGTGAATATTGTCGTGCACAAGTTATTTTAGGAGGGTGGTCCAGTTGGTGCTAAAAGCACTTATCTACCTCAGAGCCTAGTGCATAAAATAAATTCATCAGTACATATACATACAGGGTGTATCCAATTGGTCAACATGAGTCAAATACTAGATATGAATATTACATGCACTTGGTGAGTTATTCCGCCATGCTGTGATGTATATAAGTTGGGATACTCAGATAGTTTTCATGATCCCAAGAAAAGAGGGCTGTCTGAGATGTTCTAAGCCTTTAGAAGTGGGATATGTCAATCGTATTGAAACAAACTTTTGCCACCAGCAAGTACAATCATTTAATGAATCATAGACATAAGAACTGGAACTGTAGTGTGATTAGTGTCTTTCTGCCAGATCATCTGGTTAACCTACCCATTGAAATCACCAGAAATATACAAAACTGGCTACAGGGCAGTCATCAAGTACCTTCAACTGAAAGGGCTAGCTCCACAGATACATGCTGACTCATTGGTCTCCACTTTAGAGGATGATGCTCCTTCCTTTTCCACTGTTAAGAAGTGGGCTGCGCAATTCAAGCGTGGCAGAGAGAGCCTTGATGATGATGGGCATCCAGGAAGGCTTTCAACAGCAACCACTCCCGAAAACATTACCCGGGTGCATGACTTGGTGATGCCCTATCAACGATTCACAACTCGACATGTTGCCAGTGTTGTGGGCATCTCTCATGAGAGGGTTGAGTACATTATCACCAGCGATCTCAATGACAGAAGGTTCTGCAAGATGGGTGGCAAAGCTCTTGACAGTGGATCAGAAACGTATCAGATTCTTGGCATCTCGTAACAATTTATGCCCATTTGGAGCAGATCCCTATGATTTTTTTGCCTGATTTGTAACCATGGATTCATCACTTTGAACCAGAAACAAAAATTCAGTCTAAACAATGGAAGCATCCGGGATCTCCCACCCCCCAAAAAAGCTAAGTCGGTTCCTTCGGCTGGCAAGGTGATGGCTTCAGTCTTTTGGGATTCCAAGGGTTTTCTGCTGATTGACTATCTTGAAAAAGGCCAGACTATCAATGGAAGATATGCTGACCTACTGAGACAGTCGCATGAATTAAGTTATCAAAGCTACATGTAAGCAACGGGGAATGCTCACTAAAGGAGTCCTCTTCCACCAAGACAATGCTCCTGTTCACAAATCAGTGGTTGCTATGTCAGTGATCCATGATTGTGGCTTCGAACTCATTGATCGCTTCCCTTATTCACCCGATTTAGCCCCGTCAGACTGCCACCTGTTTCCCAAAATAAAAAAAAAAAAGAACTAGCCGGTCAGCGTTTTCCTAGTAATGATGACGTCATTTCCATTGTGAATGACTTTTTTAGGGTGGTTGATGAAAATTTTTTCTTGACCGGCATCCAGGCCTTGCAGCATCACTGGTAAAAGTTTGTAAACCTGGTAGGAGACTGCGGAGAAACATATGAAAACCATTGACTTTGTACGTGTCTTTCACATGTTGGCTTAGAACTTTTCAGCCAGTCCTCGTATGCTCAGTAAGCAGTTTTTAAGCACACGCACTGTCTTTGCTTCTCTAACTTATTTTGGTAAAGAGTTCCTTATGATGGATCCAGAATAATCAAATGTCTGTTTTGCATATCCTGATTTTGGTTTCTCCAGATAGAGACTGTTCTTTACAGCAGATGAGAGGTTGATGTTATAAACACCAGATACATATGTGAACGTATTTTGCATATAATCAGGTAGCAAATTGTTCAGTGACTTGTACTCTAGTACAGCTTTTTAAAAGTTAGTTTTGTATGTTTTTGTGGCTGTTGTGCAAAATGTATGTGTAATATAATTCAGGAGTATGGTTTAACCTTTATTTGATACAGAGTTTCTGAATCAAATTAAGATTAAACCTTAATCAAGCACTTTATCTATAAATACAGATTTAAAGATAAAGGACTGGATCAAACTAAATTAATTTCATAAAAGTAAATGTTAATCCTGAAAGTCATATAGCTAAGAACACAGATTGGTTAATCGTGGCAGTTTGGATCAAATTGGATGGCCAAGAATTGAGCAGTTCAGGCTCAAAAGAACACCAATTTTAATTTCAAGATCCGGTTCTGATCAGGTGAAATTCTATGTGAATACAGACACTGGAGTGGAGTTAAGGTTCATTTAGAATTGGCAGTGGTGTGAATATACAGACACGGGGTGAGAGTCATGTCAACTCTATGATTTACCATCTGAATATTGCATACACAAGGAAACATCACTGAGCTTCAAAGGGCCTGACCGTGAAGCTGTAATGCGCCATCCTTTACAAGTTGTAAGCTTTTGCTTCATTACACAACTCCCTCAACAAGGAAGTGTGTAGTGAACTGGTCATCAAATTAACCTTGACATTTAGAAGGGTTTTGTTTGTGGTACATGGTAGTAAATATAACCTTTCATGGTATAAATTCTAAGGAACAGGTTTTTATGGAAAGGAGATATGATATGTAGTTTTTGTGGCATGATAAACAAAATGTTATAGTTATCATGCTAATTGCAACGTAGTCAAAAAAGATCATTGACCCTTTTCTTCAGTTAATAATACATAATAACTCTATAAAAA